>OY750777.1:47500-152500 GCA_963556745.1 Catoptria pinella | reverse complement strand
GGCCGCTCAAACTCAGTGGGTTTCAGGAAGGTGCAGAGGGCATGTAGTACTGAACCCACTGAGGCAGTGGAATCCTGAGTGGTTCAGTGATCGGTGAGGATTGCTGTATCCACTCGGGTAGTACGCACCCGAGTGACCGAGGGAAAGCGCAGGTGGCGCACTATTTTCCCTTGGAAACTCACAACTCGAACGATTGCGGAGATCTAAGTGGGAGTACGCTTCTATGTCTAACATGGGGGCGGAAACCATTAAGATAGTACGCGCGAGGGGAGTGAAAGTCTCTCAGAGACGACTGCTCGCATATAGTGGGACTGGGATCGTGCAGACGGCACTAGTACCTAACCTGCTGCGAGCGAATGTCTCTGCGAGATGGACGCTCTGAGACGTATATACGTCTCCAATCGAATGCGGAGGTCTGTAAGGGGTTACGCGTTCATGTTTACATGAATGCGGAGACCTTCAGGCAGTACGCTATAAGTGGGTCCTGAGCGTGGGTTGGGAGGCCCCGCTCTGAGGTTTATGGACTCCAAACTAGTTAGTGCGCATCTGTGCTGTGCGCTTCCTGGTGGCTGGGAGAAATCCCTTGGGATGGCAGAAGTAGTTTCTGCATCCCGTGGTGGGCTTGCGAAAGCGAGCAACTCACTGCCTTGGTCGCGGAAGTAATGCGAAAGCGATTCCCGTAGCCTTGGCACATAGTGGGCAGAGTGCACAGCGGGTGTTTTTTTTAGTGGGTAGGCCCCCCCTTCCGGCCCCCCATTGAGCCCGCAGGGGCTGAGTGGGGGATCGGCTAGGCGGAAAGCGGTGTTGCCGGCGTTGAGTCGCTGGTGGCTTCCGTGGGAGAGTCCCACATAACTGCCGTCGCTCTCCCAGGCGACGGAGTATGCATAAGTACGCATTTTTTCATCCGTTAAAAAAAAAAAAAAAAAAAAAAGGTTAGGTTAGGTTAGGTTTTTTTTTTTTTTTTTTGAAATATGACTGAATTTTACTTTTCTTCAGTTTATACGCGGCGCTTTCGGTATACGCTTTGTATAGACTGCATAATGCAGAATTAATAGAGGTTTTAGTTAGTGTTATATAGGTATGTATTTAATGTGTTATATTTTATATTTATAATTATGATTATTTGTTAATTAGGTTTTGTTAAATTCTTTAAGATTGTTAATGATTGTGCTGGTGAACTTTTGAAAAGCTTCCGCATATCTGTTTTTAGTTATGATTTCATTGAGGTTAAATGGATCAGAAATATTGTTTGTGGCGATTAGGTAGTCATTCCTATGAGAGCCATATCTTGGGCAGTATTTGAGAAGGTGTTCTAAGGTTTGGGGAGTTGTATTGTCGCAGGGACAGTGATCATCAGGAGTTATGTTGAATCGGTTTAAGTATTGTTTGTGATATCCGTGATTGGTGATAAGTTGTGTGATGGCGAAACGGGGTGGAATTATTTCAAGGAATGCGTGGAGTTCGGTAAGTGTTGGAAAGAGTGTTTTGGTGTGAGTGCAGGAGTTGTATAAGTCTGTGGCAGCAGTTTGGGATAAGAGTGAGTTTTGGTGTTTGAAGTAGGAGATTGGGGTGTGGGAATAGATCGGGACGGAGTGCATGTTAGCTGCAGCCTTAGCTGCTAGATCTGCAGCGTCGTTACCAATAACGTCAGCATGTCCCTTAATCCAAATAAATTCAACAGTGAATCCATTGGCATTTAATTGGATTATATTTTTAAGGATGGATGATGCAAGAGGGTGTGTGGTGTTAGGGTTGCTCAATTCCATGAGCGACGATTTGCTGTCAGAGATGATGGTGGCAGCTAGTGGTTTCTGTTGTGTTAACCAGGCAGTGGCTTGTTCGATTGCCAGGAGTTCGGCTTGGTAAACAGAACAGAGTCTGTGTAGTTTTAGTTTTTTAGTGATGATATGTCCATCAAGTTTGGAGACAACAAAAGCAGCACCGACCTTATCGTCATGTCGGCTGCCGTCAGTGTAGATGTGTAGTGATTGAGGGTTAATTATTTGATTGAGTTCGTTAGTGTCAGAAGCTTCATTAAATGTGATACCCTTTCTAATGGAAGGATGCGGTAGGGAGTGGTGTGGAGTGGGTGTTTCGATAGGGATGTCAGAAGGAGTGAATTGTGAAGTGTGAGTGAGTTTGGTTTTCTCTATGTCAGCTATTGCTGCAATTTGACTAGGTAAAGGAGTAAGTTTGGCTATAGAGATTGCTGCTGCGGTGCTTACTGTTCTAAAGCCTTGGATTATTTTTATAGCAATGAGTCGTTGAAACGAGAGAAGCCGTTTTTTAACAATGTTATATTTGAGTGCGCTAGACCAAATGCCAGCGGCGTAGGAGATGATAGGTACTATTACTTGTAGGTATATTGTTTTTATATTGTCGGGGTGTACACCCCAAGTCGGTCGGGTGAATATTATTAGTTTATTTAGCAGTTTCTTAGCTTTGTCAAGAGTGAAGTTTACGTGTTTTATGAATCTGAGTTTATTATCAATGATTAGTCCTAGGTATTTGATTTGATTGGTGAATTCTAGCTGTCTATTGTTCATGAGGATGTTGATGTTGTTAGCTTTAGGTGTAAAGCATATCATTTGGGTCTTGTCGGGTCCAAATTCAAGTTTGACTGAGTTTCCCCAGTCAGTGATCAGTAGTAAGCACTTATTTATGTTAATTTGTAGTGTGTTTAAGTTTTTGGAGTGACATATAAGTAGGATGTCGTCAGCATATGCCTGGATGTGGCACCCGGGAGGCAGAGATTTAACCAGAAGTTCATCCAGCAGCAGGTTCCAGAGAACAGGTCCACACACTGAACCCTGAATGCAACCTCTGGTCAATATTTTAGTCGATTTATGGTTGGTAAATCTGATTTCGGCAGTTCTGTCCATGACATAGTTTAGTAGGAGTTGGTATAGATTTTTGGGACATTTTATGTGGTTTAGTCGTTTAAAGATTGCAGGCCACCATGCACGGTCAAAAGCTGATTTAATATCCAATGATACTGCTACGACCTGTTCACCGTGCATTTTAGCATTGCGAATTATGTTTAGTGCGTCATTAATGGCGTTTGTCGTGGAAGTCTGCGATTTGAATCCATATTGATTTTTCGGGCTGGATTTATTCGTATTCATGTGATGAGTGAGACGATTTGTGATTAGTCTTTCCAAGAGTTTACCTAAAACGTTTATTAAGCCAATAGGTCGAAAAGATGATAAGTCGGTATAATTAGGTTTGCAAGGTTTAGGGATGATTTTAGCAAAGGCATGCTTCCAAATTTTTGGAAAGTATCCCAGTTTTAAGCAGCGGTTCATTAGTGGAGTTATGATGTTTGGGAAGTTTTGGGCAAACTTAGTGCATATATCAGCAGTAAGATGATCGGTGCCAGGGGCTTTTTTGGGGTTCATATTTTTCAGGGTTTCGATGATTTCAATAAAGGTGAATGGGGGTTCGTCTTGGCTGAGTTGGTTTGGATTATTCATGAGATTGCGGGTTTCTGTCTGGATAGATGTCGTGTCAGGTGTATCGTCCGGGAAAAATTGAGTAAGAAGTGCTTCAGTGGTGTCTATGGGATTAGTGGTAAAAGTCCCATTCGGTAGTTTTAAGGTACTGGGGGGTTGAGTGATGGGTTTAGTTTTAATAATTCGGTTGGTGACGGACCATACATCTTCTTTGGTTTGTCTGTTGCAGAATTCCTTAAATTGAGTAGTGGATTCTTTGCATATGGCAGCGGAATATTCGTTACGAAGTTGTTCTCGGATTTTTAATGTTTCGTCAATAGGTAATTTACGTTTTACAAGTTTACTTAGTTGATGGTGATTTTGTACAACTTTCTTTTTAATTTCGTCCAGTTCTTTGGTCCACCATGGTGGTTTGGTTTGTGTAGGTTTTTTATTAGGGAAGATTTGACTGCAAGTATTTTGTATGATTTGAGTGAGTTTGAGGATGTATGAGTCCAGTTCTGGAAGAGTTAGTTCTGATATGTTAGTTTGTGGAAGTTGTGAGTTAATGGATGTAACGAATGCTTCTGTGGATTCAGGGTTGTTGATGTTGGAGGTATTATATTTAAATGTAGAAAGTCCTATATTTCTATCAATAAGATGGGGTTTGGTATGGAGATTAAATTGGATAAGGTCGTGATCAGGTGAAACGCAAAATTTAGGGTCTATTGTCCAGTCGGTGATGTACGTTTGGTTATTTTGAGTGGTAAGTGTGAGGTCTATGGTAGATTGTCTTGGTCTTCCATGAGTGACAGTATGAAAGGTTGGTATGCCAGGGATGTTGTGAATTTCTAGGTTGTTTAGGATAATCATGTCATAGATCTTGTTACCACGTTGGTTGTTAGATTTAGAGCCCCATAAAGTGTGCCATCCATTCAAATCGCCACAGATGATGTGTGTAGAGTTTGGATGTCTGGCAAGGAAGATTTCCAGTTTATTAAGAGTTGAAAGTTTGTCAGTTTTGGGTTCAATGTATATAGATATAAGGTAGGTATGTTTGGTATTACTTTTATTGTTTATACGGATGATACATAGATTTGGAGTGGAGTATTCAGTTATTCCGAGTGTTGAGCAACTGTTTTCTTTAATAGCAATTGCGGCTTTGACAGGTACAGTATTGGTGGTGTCAGGAAACTGATAGATTGTGTAACCAGGTATTTTATCAACTGTGTTAGTGTTACGTGTGTATGGTTCGGTGATGAATGAGATGTCGCAGTTATTGTCAGATAGGTGTTTTTTTAGTTCGTGTAGTGCATTTCTGCTTCGTGCAATGTTTACTTGTGTGCAGAGAAGTGTACGTTTAGATGGTGAAGAGGGATTATTTAGTGCCATAATCGATACGTTCGGTCAATCGGATTTGATAATTGATCCTGATTGGGCATTTTTTCGAAGTGGCTGGATGGGAAGTGTTATGTGTTTTATCTTTATTATTTTTGTTATGCACGAGACAGTTGACGCACTTAGTGGCGTTTTTATTTGATTTGTTTTTGCAGTCGTTGTAGACGTGGCCTTGTTCTGAGCAGTGGCTACAGAATTTAATGGTGTTTGGACATTTAGCTTTAGTATGTCCGAATTTGAGGCAGTTAAAGCATTGTAGGAGTGGAGAGTGTTCGGAGATATGGACTTTGTTGTGATCTACATTTACACGTTGCAGGTTCATGGCAGCGTGCCAGACTTCAGGTGAGGCCTTGAAGACCATGTTGTATAAATTTCTGTTCCTATTGTTTAGGGTTACGCAAGGAGTTAGATCGGCATTAGTGGTTTTAAGGGCTTCCTTTATAGGTTCGTTTTGGTTTACTATGATGTCGGGGAGGTCCTCAGGTGCGATATCCCTAGATACTCCTTTCAGTACAAACATAGGCTTAAGCTTCTTAGCGACTTCTGCGTCGACATCTTTATTAAGTTCGAGACGTTTGAGGGTTTCGCTGCATTGAGCGTTATTTTCAAATTCCACTTTGATCTTGTTTGTGGAGACAGTTTGAAATTTAGCAGGTGCATAAGAAACGTTGGTAAATGTGATGGCTTTATGCCATTTTGAGATAGCTTCTTGTCTAGTTTTAGCATTAGGAACGGTGATGATTAGAGCGGGGTTGCTAGTTTTGTTTGTGGTATTATTGCTGCTAAGCAGCTAGACATGAATGAAGTTGACCCCGAATAGTGCCCCTATTATTAATTATGTTTTTGTTTGTATAAGTTTGTGCAACCGCTGCGTAAGATTTGGGTTTGTTTGACGAAGTATTACTGGTAATAGGGGGGTTAACCTTGATGGCTTCCTTCATCGTTTCGGTGAATTTGGCCATCTCGGTTGAGACTGTTTCACGAACAAGTTTTACAACCTCCTGTTGAAGGTCGGTCCTAGTCTCTGAAATAGAGCGGTCAAATTCCAGTGTCCTGGCCTCGTCGTCAATTTTAGCATTTTCCCTGTAGAAGGTTTCAATTGTCTTTGTCGTTTCAGAAGCCAGGTTTGTGAGAATATTGTAGATGTTAAGTTTGTTGGAGCGGGTAACCGATTTACCTTCGTCGGTGGGGGCCTTAGTCGGTTCTTTGAGTGCCTCCCTATCCACGTCCTTCTGTATTTTTGGGACATTCTCAGGTTTCAAGTTAATTTCCCGTAGTATCCCGATAGTAGCTGTCTCAATAGCTCTTTTGATTGACATAAGTTTTGCATTGTTTATGCTTCTTAGGTGAGCCGGATTTCTCGGCTTTTCTTGAGGTAAGTTTTCAGAAGTGGATGGTTCGTGAGGAGTTAGAGTGTTCTCAAGAGAGTCAAGTTGCAGGGGTGATGTTTGCTGCGTAGCAGTGCAACTGTCTGTTGTGGTAGATTGAGACGTACATGGAGAAGGGGATGTTGCCTTTTCGGGGTCAACTTCATTCATGTCTAGCTGCTTAGCAGCTTTTTTGGCTTTAGCTTGCCTAGTTCTGTAGGCAGCTGAAGTGGTGGGGAGTTGTTGGTTAGTTTTAGATTTTTGAGGAGTGCTCGTGGGAGTGCGTGATAGAACCATTTTGAATGTTATTCATAAGCTTAAAAAGTATTAATGTTGATTAATTTGTTTCAGGTGCAGTGCAGTTCGGCGAGTGAACAACCCGCAGACGCGTCAACAAGACGGTGGGGAACAGCGACAGGTAAGTACGGTAAGTAACAGTTTTAGTTATGTAAGTTAGGTTAAGGTTAGGTTTTGAATATATACGTTCTACCAAATTTTGGGAACTGATAAAGTTAAATTAACGATTGATCATGTGTCGGGTGAGGCCCGTTAAGAAGCGTGTTTTAGAGGAGAAATTGTGCTTCTATCGTGCAAATTGTAAAAATTATGAACAAAAATCTCAGAAAGTTAGGTTAGGTTATGTTAAAAGTTAGGTTGATTAATATTTTTAAGTCTGTAGGAGTTATTCGCGTTTTCTAAACGGAAATAAGTAGGGGTTAGCAGGGTTAAATATAATCAGAAAGAATTATATTTCTAGATGCTATATTAAATTATAAGTCAATAAAACAAAATATTAAAAATCCAAAAATTAAAATTAGTGTAGAATAACCAATAGACCCGCTACAGGCACGCTTAGACAATCCAGACAAGCGCCGCGCTGGGTACTAATTGGATTTTAAAACAGAATTAAAATTAAGCAATAGTTAAAGAAAATATTTAACAACAAGTACTTAAGGTTAGGTTAGGTTATGTTAAAAGTTAGGTTATTAATATTTTTAAGTCTGTTAAAGTTATTCGCGTTTTTTAAACGGAAATAAGTAGGGCTTAGCAAGGTTAAATATAATCCCAAAGAATTATATTTCTAGTTGCTATATTAAATTATTAAATAATAAGACAAAATATTAAAAATTCAAAAGTTAAAATTAGTGTAAAATAACCAATAGACCCGCTACAGGCACGTTTGAACAATGTAAACAAGCGCCGCGCTGGGTACTAATTGGATTTTAAAACAAAATTACAATTAGGCAATAGTTAAAGAAAATATTTAACAAAAGGTACTCAAGGTTAGGTTAGTTTAAATTAAAATATTAAATCGCCGGCCAAAAATCAGATTTTAGGGCTAGAGATGTGATTTATGTATGAAAAGATGGATAATGACTAGCAAAATGTTTAACTTTAAGCAGAATTAAGAAAGGAGCAAGATTAAGAAAGTTACAACATTTACTAAAATTAAAAATAAATATGCAAAATCGAGGAAAATTTTGAAATTTGAAATTAAAATTACAGGAAAACTATAAGAATTATAGCAAATATTTGTATGTAAGAAAGACGTAAGATGGTACGGAGAATAAAATAAGGTGTCAAACGTGAGAATCCGTTAGAATGGAGAAAAGATATTGATAGTTTATATGTGAAAATTAAGATATTTTAGTGAAAAAAATGAAAAATCTGTAATAATTAATTAAAATTTAGAGTAAGAGAGAAGAAGAATGAATGAAAATATGCCTAAAGGGCTACTGAATTTAAATCTAAAAACAGAATCGGAATATGTGAAGTGGTTAATTAGTTACAAATTTTTTAAGTATTTGGTTAGGTTAGGTTAGGTTAGGTTAGGTTAGGTTAGGTTAGGTTAGGTTAGGTTAGGTTAGGTTAGGTTAGGTTAGGTTGGGGTGCGTGGTCGGATAACCTCCTCGTGTGCCCGACTACTGTTTGTCCCCGTTCATCCGTGGACTGGGAACGACAGTGGGAGGGCCGGTGCACCCTGGGCGTCATTGTAAAAGACTCTTATGAGCTTCTTTTACAGCTGGCGGCTAATAATCCGACACCGAGGGACCAGGGGACAGCGCAGGTGGCGCTTACCCTGAACCTCGTTCGAACGATTGCGGAGGTCTGAAAGGGACTACGTGTCTATGTTTACATGGAGACGGAAACCTTTCAGATAGTACGCGCGAGACGGGAGCGAATGTCTCTTCGGAGATGATTGCTCGCACACCGTGGGCCTTACAGGCCAGCGTGTCGAAGACGGAAGCCTTCTTAGGTTATACGTCTTGGGGGCTAGAGGAAAGCGCAGGCGGCGCATCCTCTAAACCCCCTTTTGAACGATTGCCGAGGTCTAAGAGGGACTACGTGTCTATGTTTACATGGAGACGGAAACCTTTTAGATAGTACGCGCCAGACGGGAGCGAATGTCTCTTCGGAGATGATTGCTCGCAGACTGTGGGCCTTACAGGCTAGCGTGTCGAAGACGGAAGCCTTTTCAGGTTGTACGTCTTTGGGTCTAGGGGAAAGCGCAGGTGGTGCATTCCCTAGCACCCCTTTTGAACGATTGCGGAGATCTAAGAGGGACTACGTGTCTATGTTTACATAGAGACGGAAACCTTTGAGTTAGTACGCGCGAGACGGGAGCGAATGTCTCTTCGGAGGCGGCCGCTCAAATTCTGTGGGTCTCAGGAAGGTGCGGATGGCACGTAGTACTGAACCCACGGGGTGGCGGAAACCTGGGAGGTTCAGTGATCAGTGAGGATTGCTGTATCCACTCGGGTAGTACGTACATGAGTGACCGAGGGAAAGCGCAGGTGGCGCACTATTTTCCCTTGGAAACTCGAAACTCGAACGATTGCGGAAATCTAAGTGGGAGTATGCTTCTATGTTTTACATGGGGGCGGAAACCATTCAGATAGTACGCGCCAGACGGGAGCGAATGTCTCTTCGGAGATGATTGCTCGCAGACTGTGGGCCTTACAGGCTAGCGTGTCGAAGACGGAAGCCTTTTCAGGTTGTACGTCTTGGGGTCTAGGGGAAAGCGCAGGTGGTGCATACCCTAGAACCCTTTTGAACGATTGCGGAGGTCTAAGAGGGACTATGTTTCTATGTTTACATGGAGACGGAAACCTTTCAGATAGTACGCGTGAGAGGGGAGCGAATGTCTCTTCGGAGGCGGCCGCTCAAACTCAGTGGGTTTCAGGAAGGTGCAGAGGGCATGTAGTACTGAACCCGCTGAGGCAGTGGAAACCTGGGTGGTTCAGTGATCGGTGTGGATCGCTGTATTCACCCGGGTAGTACGCAACCGAGTGACCGAGGGAAAGCGCAGATGGCGCACTATTTTCCCTTGGAAACTCACAACTCGAACGATTGCGGAGATCTAAGTGGGAGTACGCTTCTGTGTCAAACATGGGGGCGGAAACCATTCAGATAGTACGCGCGAGAGGGGAGCGAATGTCTTTTCGGAGGCGGCCGCTCAAACTCAGTGGGTTTCAGGAAGGTGCAGAGGGCATGTAGTACTGAACCCACTGAGGCAGTGGAAACCTGGGTGGTTCAGTGATCGGTGAGGATTGCTGTATCCACCCGGGTAGTACGCACCCGAGTGACCGAGGGAAAGCGCAGGTGGCGCACTATTTTCCCTTGGAAACTCACAACTCGAACGATTGCGGAGATCTAAATGGGAGTACGCTTCTATGTCTAACATGGGGGCGGAAACCATTAAGATAGTACGCGCGAGGGGAGTGAAAGTCTCTCAGAGACGACTGCTCGCATATAGTGGGACTGGGATCGTGCAGACGGCACTAGTACCTAACCTGCTGCGTACGAATGTCTCTGCGAGATGGACGCTCTGAGACGTACATACGTCTCCAATCGAATGCGGAGGTCTGTAAGGGGTTACGCGTTCATGTTTACATGAATGCGGAGACCTTCAGGCAGTACGCTATTAGTGGGTCCTGAGCGTGGGTTGGGAGGCCCCGCTCTGAGGTTTATGGACTCCGAACTAGTTAGTGCGCATCTGTGCTGTGCGCTTCCTGGTGGCTGGGAGAAATCCCTTGGGATGGCAGAAGTAGTTTCTGCATCCCGTGGTGGGCTTGCGAAAGCGAGCAACTCACTGCCTTGGTCGCGGAAGTAATGCGAAAGCGATTCCCGTAGCCTTGGCACATAGTGGGCAGAGTGCACAGCGGGTGTTTTTTTAGTGGGTAGGCCCCCCCTTCCGGCCCCCCATTGAGCCCGCAGGGGCTGAGTGGGGGATCGGCTAGGCGGAAAGCGGTGTTGCCGGCGTTGAGTCGCTGGTGGCTTCCGTGGGAGAGTCCCACATAACTGCCGTCGCTCTCCCAGGCGACGGAGTATGCATAAGTACGCATTTTTTCATCCGTTAAAAAAAAAAAAAAAAAAAAAAAAAAAAAAAAAAAAAAAAAAAAAAAAAAAAAAAAAAAAAAAAAAAAAAAAAGGTTAGGTTAGGTTAGGTTAGGTTAGGTTAGGTTAGGTTAGGTTAGGTTAGGTTGACGTTTTTCGGAGGGCACTTTTGTAGCGAAAATTACAATTTTTGGATAGTAGGTGTTAGAATTTTTACTCTTTCGTTTGCTACCAAAAATTCGCATTTCGTTCGAGTACTTTTCTTGGAAAAAATTATTTTCACTTTTGGCTAAGTCGTCCGACCAGCGGTAGCAGTGGTCGACCAGGTCGTCCAGGTAGTTTCCGCAGTGGTTCCGGAGATCGAATTTTCTTTTGGAAAATTCGATACCCGGGCCGCGCACCTTGGGCGGCTTCGGCCCCTGGTTGGTTGACAACAACTTGGCTTGATTTTGGACTGATTCCACATAAAAATACGACGACCTTGGCTTTTCTAACGGACTTGCTGATACTTTCTTGACTGACTTGGCTCGTTTTTGGACACTTTGGATTGCACTCTTGACGACATTGGCTTGCTAACGGTTTTGATTTTCTTGGTGGTGCTTGAGCGATCGGCACCACCAGTGTGATAGGTTTTGTTTTATTTATTTGTGTTCTCGTGACAATTGTCGCGTTTATGTGACTTGTTTTTGACCAAACCCATCGTCATGTATGGGGATGAACAAGTTCACTCTGACGAAGGTTCCAGAGCGTGCTCTCCTGAAATTTGGCAGGATATTGACGCTATGGAATTCGATAAGGAAGAAGCCTCGACGGCTTCCAGAAAACGTCCGATTGAGGGTTCACTTGCCGAATCTGGCGGGTCTGACGAAAGTGATGTACCTTTCTCGGCGAATAGTAAGGCTGGTCTCAGCAATTCCGGCACGAGGGTGAAAACCTACGGAGCTGGGAGGTTTACTGGTCATGCGGCCATGCGTAAACGCAACACGCAGGAAGGCCGTGAAGAGGACGACTTGGAGGAAATTATAAGAGAGGTGGATAAGGAAAAGGCTAGAGAAAAAGCTAAGGAGACGGAAGAACCTGCCGGTTTAGGAGTGGAGAAAGGAAAAAAGAGTAGGAATCGAGGTGGGGGAAAAGGGAAGCATCAGAGTTCTGATTGCCCTCAGTCTCTGGGTTGCTCTCTGAGTAGAGACGGGTCCCCAGTGGGGTCAGCTTTTTCGAAGGCGTCGGGTAGGTCCTCTGTGCGCATACAGCAAGAGGTTGAGCGATTCACTCAGAAACTCCTCAACGTTGTCTCCCAATCGGGAAACCTGAAGAGGGAGTTTAAGAATGATGTCAAAGAGGCGGCAACGGGTATTAAAACGGTGGTTACCGAGTTAATCGGCATGTCAGCGACGGAGGAAACCCGTCGTTTAAAGGCGGATAACAAGCGGCTGGAGGAGCAGGTTAACTACCTTCAGTCTGAGCTACTCGCGCTCAAACGCGCGTTCGAGGAAAAGTGCGCACAAGAGTCGCAACGCAAACGCGCGACTTCTAAGACACCGGTTGTAGAGGTGGAACAGGACATTCCTTCTCCGCCGCAGATGCCGCCACCTGCCAACCCCGACCTCCCGGAATGGGTGGAGGTTCTTGAGAGGTCACTTGCAACTAGATTTGCGAATATGTTAAACGCAAGAATAGCGGGTTTGGAGATGCGCCTGCCACCGGCGCCCATACTACGTCCTCCACTTGCTGGAGACAAAAAGAAGGCAGCAGCTACCAATGCGCAGCAGGCCAAATCAGTGCCGCAGATTAATCCAGCCATGAGCGAAAGCCAGTCTCGCCCCTCTTATGCGGCGACAGCTGCTGCGGTTGAGAAATCCTGGTCCACAGTGGGGAAAAATGGTCGTCCCATAAGGCCGAATACAGCTGCTGGGCCATCTGCCTCAGCCGCCGATTCCTCGAAGGCTCCCAAAACGGTTAAGTCCCAACCCGCTAAGACGGCAGCGCCTATGAAGCCCAGGTTGACTCCGCCAAAGACGACAGCCGTGATTTTGTCCATTTCTCCTGAACAGGAGCAGAAGGGGATAACATACGCCGACACGATAGCTAAGGCTAAGAAAGCTGTCAATATAGTAGAGATGGGAATTCAGGGGATGAAGGTAAAAATCTCGGCAACGGGGGCCCGGGTATTCGAGATCCCTGGAGCTACGAGCGGTGACAAGGCGGACCTCCTGGCCGCTAAACTAAAGGAGACGCTGGGTGAGTCGGCTAATGTCACGAGGCCCGTGAAGACAGCGGACATGCGTGTATCCGGGCTAGACGACTCCGTGACAATGGATGAACTTCGCTCGGCGGTGGCCAGTGCGGGAGCATGCCCTCCTGAGCATGTACGTGTTGGTTCGATTAGAACTGGTCCAGGAGGCCTTGGTTCGGCTCTAGTTAAGTGCCCCATTGCTGCGGCCAAGACATTGTCTGAGGCGGGACGCCTCATGGTTGGATGGGTGTCTGCATCAATTAAGGCACTGGAGGCTCTTCCGCTCCGGTGCTTTAAGTGTATGACCCCAGGACACACCAGAACACTGTGTCGGTGTGACGCAGATCGAAGCGACACGTGTTATCGTTGCGGAAAAAAGGGGCACAAGTCATTTGACTGCCGCGCAGAGCCGAACTGCGCCGTCTGTAAGGCGGCCAAACTGCCGGCCAATCATATAATGGGGGGAAGCAAATGCCGCCCCCCCGCAGTGAGAATAAGGACCCCCCATACAACTGGGACACCGGTACGGCAGACGACGGGCCCAACAGCCCAGAAGGAGGTTGAGGAGGTTGAACGCATGTCTTTGTAATGCCTGGACACCTCAACCTCCTTCAGGGAAATTTAAACCACTCTGCTGCTGCGCAGGATCTATTCCTGCAACATGCAGCAGAGTCGGGTATCAACTTGGCGGTGGTGGCGGAGCCTTATTCTGTCCCTCAGCGCCCTAATTGGGCAGGCGCCGTCGACGACTCTGTCGCCATCATGGCTCCCCATTCTGCTGCCTACTCCCCTCCCCTCTCAATTAAAGAGAGGGGACCGGGCTATGTGGCGGCCACCTGGGGAGAACTGACACTTATCGGTGTTTACTTCTCCCCCAATCGGGGCATTCATGAGTTAGTGCAGTGGCTTAACGTGTTGAGCGGTGTAGTAGGGCGTCTCGCCCCGGCACAGCTGCTGGTTTTGGGTGATTTTAACGCCCACCATACGGCATGGGGCGAGCGCCGCGACACCCTTAAGGGCGTTGAGGTTCATGAGTGGGCGGTGACAGCAGGGTTGGTGCTCTGCAACCGGGGCCGGGCATTCACCTGCGTCAGAGGGGACGGCGGGTCCATTGTCGACCTAACGTTCGCCACCCCGGCGCTGGCGGCACGGGTGCGGGATTGGCACGTCCTCAAGGACGTGCTTACTCTCTCGGACCACGATTTCATCCATTTTAACATCGTGTCCGCTTCGGACGGGAACCGCACACTTCGCCCGGGGGAGTCACATCGTCGTTTTCCCCGCTGGGCAATAACGAAGTTAGACCGGGAGTTGGCAGAGGAAGCAGCGTTGGTCGAGGCGTGGAATCTTGAGGGGAGCCACGTTGAGGGGGAAGGGGTAGAGGAGTATGCCAGGCGGCTGACTGCATCCCTAACGGCGATTTGTGACGCGGCCATGCCGAGGGTTAAGGGCCTCCCTCACAAGAAAAGCGTCTACTGGTGGACGGAGGAGATCTCCTCCCTCAGAGATGCGTGCCTGGATGCCAGAAGGGCGTATCAACGCTCACGGCGAAGGGCAACGCGGGATGCTGAGGAGGAATCACAACTCCGTCGATCCTTCGAAGATGGGAAACAGGCCCTTACGGAGGCCATATGTAGATCGAAGTCAGCCGCTTGGGATGAATTCCTTGAGGACCTGGACAGGGACCCATGGGGGCGCCCGTACAGAATGGTAAGGAGCAAGCTCCGGAACCAGGCGCCTCCCACTGAGTCAATGGACCAGGAGCTCCTGATGCGGGTGGTGGAAGGTCTTTTCCCTGCCTCTCCCCCGTTGGTGCCTCCCGTTGTGGGCCCAACGCCTGACGTGTCCGACCCGGAGCAGGGCTTTTTCCCTGTCACAGAGGACGAGCTCGAACACGTGACGGAGCGCCTCCGCTCTAAAAAGAAGGCGCCTGGGCCGGACGGCATCCCGGGCAGAATCCTACCTGGTGCCCTGAAACACCTGGGCGAGCACATTCGGGGGCTGTTCACTGCCTGCCTTAAAACAGGGCAATTTCCCAAGCAGTGGAAAGTGGGAAGACTCTGCCTCCTCAAGAAGGAAGATAGACCAGCGGATTCTCCATCGGCGTATCGGCCCATCGTCCTCCTGGATGAGCTCGGCAAGATGCTGGAACGCATCATTGCTGACCGCATCATCCAGCATCTGGACTCGACAGGGCCGAATTTGTCGGAACGCCAATTCGGATTTCGGAGGCAGAGGTCAACCATTGACGCCCTGCTTAAGCTCAAAGAGCTAACGCAGGCGGCTGTGGGGCGGGGGCAGAGAGTTGTCGCGGTATCCCTCGATATCAAAAACGCGTTCAATTCTCTGCCGTACAGTGTGGTTCGGGACGCGTTGAGGTACCACGGGGTACCTCCTTACTTGGCCCGCCTCATCCAAAACTATTTGGAGGAAAGGGAGGTTGTGTTCCTCGCCCCAGACGGGCAGATGAAGATCCGCCGGATGGAGTGCGGTGTTCCACAGGGGTCGGTCCTGGGGCCACTCCTGTGGAACCTCGGCTATGATTGGGCGCTCCGTGGCGCTTTACCCCCTCGGATGGATGTCATCTGCTACGCAGATGACACTCTCATCACCGCCCGAGGGGAGGATTTCGCGGAAGCCAGGCGCCTCGCTAAAGTTGGGGCTGAATATGTTATCGGCCGCATTCGGGCATTAGGCCTAGAGGTTTCGGTGGCCAAGACCCAGGCCATTCTTTTTCATGGGCCAAGGCAGGGGCCTCCGCCAGGGGCGGATATGGTCGTTGACGGGGTGGTGGTCAAGCTGCGCCCGACAATGAAGTATCTGGGGCTGGTGCTGGACGGGCGATGGAACTTCGAGGCCCATTTCCAGCAGTTGGCTCCAAGATTGGTGGGCGCGGCGGCTGCGCTTGGGCGACTGCTGCCCAATGTAGGAGGTCCAAATCCGAGTTGTCGGCGTTTGTACGCGGGGGTCATCCGTAGCATGGCTATGTACGGGGCCCCCGTGTGGGCAGATTCTCTAAATGAGAAAAATAAAGCCGCTCTTCGGCGGCCGCAGCGTGTCGTGGCCTCGAGAATGATACGGGGCTTTCGCACTATCTCCGGGACGGCCGCTTGTGTCCTTGCCGGTACGCCTCCATGGGAGCTGGAAGCGCGAATGCTCTCGGAGGCGTACAAGCAAAGAAGGGAGGAAAGGGCGAGGGGTGACCGCCTCGCACCTGAAGAAAGAACAAGCGCGCGGCGTGCAGCCGAGGAGCGGTGTATGGAGGAGTGGGAGCGCCAACTAGAAGCTCCAACATACGGGCAAAGGACGGTGGAGGCAATCCGCCCGGTCCTCAGAGATTGGAGGGTCCGAGCCCATGGGGCCCTGACATATCGTCTGACACAGGTGCTTTCCGGGCATGGGTGCTTTGGAAGGTACCTGTGTCAGATACAGAGGGAGGAATCCCAGGCGTGTCACCATTGTGACGCGCCGCGGGACACCGTACGCCACACTGTGGAAGAGTGTTCGGCGTGGGCGGTGCAGCGCCAGGAGTTGGTCGTTGCGGTTGGGCCGGACCTCTCGCTTCGCAATATCACAGTTGCGATGCTGCGAAGCAGAGAGGGATGGCAGGCCGTCGTCTCCTTTTGCGAGGACGTCATCTCGCAGAAGGAGGCTGCGGAGAGGGTTCGCGAGGCGGACGTCGCAGCGAGCCAACTCCGACGTGCGCGGCGGGGGAGAACGAGGCGCCAACGTGCGCGACTCGTTCTCCCCTAGCCGCAAGGGGGGGCGCAGTAAGGCCCTCTGCCCCCCATAAGGTGGAGCCCTATCGGGCCACCATCCCCGGGTCACGTGGAGCATGCAAACGCGATCCCACAGACCCGGCGGAAAGGCGCAGGTCTTCGAGAGGAGTTTAGTTGGTAGTGGTGCCTTCTCCCCTTCGCCCCATCTGGCCTGCCTACCGAGCGTGGGTAGCCATATGGGGGGCAGGGGAGGACGCTTCCTCCCCCTGCCCGGCCCCCTCTCGAGCTTTCGAGCTCGTTAGGGGGTGGAGCAGGGGTTAGAACCGCCCAGTCCTGACACGAAGCCTATCAGGCTTGGTGGGAGGACTGGGTGTGGCGAGGGACGTACCCCCTGGTATGACCGAGTCCAACATGCCGTTTGGTATGCCTAAATGCATTCTCCTCTTGATACAACAAAAAAAAAAAAAAAAAAAAAAAAAGGTTAGGTTAGGTTAGGTTAGGTTAGGTTAGGTTAGGTTAGGTTAGGTTAGGTTAGGTTAGGTTAGGTTGACGTTTTTCGGAGGGCACTTTGGTAGCGAAAAATCTAATTTTTGGCTATCGGGTGTTGGAATTTTTTGTCTGCCTTACGGTATCAAAAAATCCCATTTCGTTCGAGCCGTTTTCGAGGAAATAATTTTTTTCGATTTCGACTAAGTCGTCAATGTAGCCTGCGCAGTGGTTCGGAAATCGAATTTTCAATTTTTGAAAAGTCGGTGTCCGGGCGGCTTGCGGGGTTGATTTCGGTGCCAAATTGTTCGTATTGAATAATTTTGGTGCCGGAAGGGGACTTGGTACGTTTTCAGTACTCTGTCGGCCAGTGACCTGACTCTCAGTTTTGAGAGGCCGGTAACTGGTCGGCTGTGGCTGCTTAATTGTGGTTTGGTGGTTTCGCTCCTGAATCAACGACTTGGCTTGTTTTTAGGACTGATTCTGCACTTTATACGACGACTTTTGCTTTTTCATACGGACTTCGCTGACTCTTTCTTACGGACTTGGCTTGTTTTTTCTGGACTGTTGGATAGCTTTACTGACGACATTGGCTTGATTTCGGATTTTTGGTTTTTCCTGGTGGTGCTCGAGCGATCGACACTACCAGTGTGATTGGTTTTCGGTACTTTTACTATCGAATGTATAATTTATCCCCATAGAACTTGACATGTATGGGGATGAAATAATGTTTTCCGACGGGGATTCGAGAGCGGGATCGCCTGACGTTTGGCAGGAGCCCTTGGTCACGTCGATGGAGGTGAGGGAGTCCGACCGGCAGGAAGGCCGATCGGCTTCCAGAAAACGTCCCATTGAGGGTCCACTCGTTGATTCCGAGGGGTCTGATGACGTCGAAACGCCCTTTGCGGCAAGTAGTAAGGTTGGCCTGAGCAATACCGGAACAAGGGGTAAAGCTCACGGATCTGGGAAGTTTGCTGGCTACGCTGCCATGCGTAAGCGTAACACCCAGGAAGGCCGAGACCAGGACGAATTAGAGGAAATTGAAAGGGAATTTGACAAGGCAAAGGCCAGAGAGGAAGAAAGAAAGGTGGCGGAAGAAGCTTCTGGACTAGGAGTGGAAAAAGGGAAGAAGAAAAATAAAGGTAAAGGTAAAGATAAGAGGACAGACAAAGATCATGATTCGGACCGTCCACAGTCTCCGGGCTGCTCGCGGAGTAGGGATGTGTCCCCTACTGGCTCTAAGGCTTCGGGAAGGTCATCGGTGCGAATCCAACAGGAGGTGGAGCGTTACACCCAAAAGCTCCTTAATGTCGCTTCCCTCTCGGGG
The DNA here is from genome assembly GCA_963556745.1 of Catoptria pinella. Taxonomy (NCBI): domain Eukaryota; kingdom Metazoa; phylum Arthropoda; class Insecta; order Lepidoptera; family Crambidae; genus Catoptria; species Catoptria pinella. The sequence continues at coordinate 134,201 of OY750777.1, read as the reverse complement.
AACCTTAAGCGGGAATTCAAAAATGACGTTAAGGAGGTGGCGGCGGGAATAAAAAAGGTGGTCACCGAATTGATCGGTATGTCCTCCACTGAGGAAACTCGCCGTCTCAAGGCCGACAATAAAAGATTGGAGGAGCAGGTGAACGGCCTCAAGTCTGACCTGCTAGCCCTTAAACGGGCATTCGAAGAGAGGTGCACGCTGGATGCACAGCGCAGACGTGAGGCCCCCAGTAGTCAGACGGAGGAAGTTGAACAGGAGGCCGGCCCTCCGCCTCAGGTGACGCCCTTCGCTAACCCGGACGTTCCGGAGTGGTTGGCGGTGCTCGAAAGCTCGCTTATGACAAGGTTTGCGAATATGCTTAACGCAAAAATCGCGGGCCTTGAGATGCGCCTACCGCCGGCACCCGTTCTGCGCCCCCCACTTGCAGGGGATAAAAAGAAGGCTGCGGCTGCTGCCGCACAACAGGCAAGTTCACCATTGCCGCAGTCGAGCCCGGCTCCGGGTGATGGTCAGTCCCGCCCCTCCTATGCGGCGGCCGCAGCGACGGAAAAACCATGGTCAGTAGCGGGCAAAAATGGTCGCCCCATTAAAACAAAGGCAGCTACCGGGCCTCCTGCCCCAGTCGCCGACACCACGAGGAATCCTCAATCGGCAAAGCCGCAGCCTGCCAAGTCGACAGGACCCAGGAAGCCTAAGCTGTCGTCACCAAAGACGACAGCTGTAGTCCTGTCTATTTCTCCTGAACAGGAGAAAAATGGGGTAACCTACGCTGAGGCTATATTAAAAGCTAAGCAGGCTGTTAATATCTCGGAGATGGGCATCCAAGGGATGAAAGTGAAGATATCGGCTACGGGGTCCCGCGTATTCGAAATCCCTGGGGCAACGAGTGGGGACAAGGCGGATCTCCTGGCTGCGAAGCTCAGGGAGACACTAGGTGATTCGGCTAATGTCACTAGGCCCGTGAAGACTGCGGATATGCGTGTCTCCGGGCTGGATGACTCGGTGACCACAGAGGAGCTCCGTTCCGCAGTCGCCAGCGCTGGGGGATGCCCCCCTGAACATGTCCGTGTTGGACCAATAAGAACGGGTCCAGGAGGTCTTGGCTCGGCACTAGTCAAGTGCCCCATCGCCGCGGCTAAGGTCTTGTCCGAGGCAGGGCGCTTAAGAGTGGGATGGGTGTCCGCGTCGATCAAAGCACTGGAGGCTCTCCCGCTCCGGTGCTTCAGGTGTATGATCCCAGGACATACTAGAGCATTGTGCCGATGTGACGCCGACCGGAGTGATGTGTGCTACCGTTGCGGCAAGAAGGGGCACAGGTCTCCCGACTGCGGAGCCGAGCCAAATTGCGTTGTGTGCAGGGCGGCCAAGCTGCCGGCCAACCACATTATGGGGGGAAGTAAATGTCATCCCCCTGCGGTGAGGGCGAGGATTCCATTCACACCGGCCCCGGTGCGGCAGACGACAGGCGCAGTAGCCCAAAAGGAGGTTGAGGAGGTTGAACATATGTCTTCATAATGCCTGGACACCTCAACCTCCTTCAGGGAAATTTAAATCACTCTGCTGCTGCACAGGATCTGCTCCTGCAGCACGTAGCAGAGTCGAACACCAACCTAGCTGTAGTGGCGGAGCCGTATTCGGTTCCCCAACGCCCCAATTGGGCGAGCGCTGTTGACGATTCCGTCGCCATTATGGCCCCCTACTCTGCCGCCTTCTCCCCTCCCCTCTCGGTTAAAGAGAGGGGACCGGGCTATGTGGCGGCCACTTGGGGAGAGTTGGCCATTATCGGGGTCTACTTCTCCCCCAACCGGGGCATCAGCGAGCTTGTGCAATGGCTCAACGGGCTGAGCGGTGTGGTGGGGCGCCTTGCTCCAGCACAGCTCCTAGTGCTGGGCGACTTCAATGCTCACCATACGTCCTGGGGTGAGCGCAGAGACACCCCGAAGGGCGTTGAGGTATTCGAATGGGCGGTGGCAGCGGGGCTCGTGCTCTGCAACCGAGGCCGGGACTTCACCTGCGTCAGAGGGGACGGCGGGTCTATTGTGGACCTGACGTTCGCCACTCCAGCGCTGGCGGCACGGGTTCAGGGTTGGCACGTCCTCAAAGACGTGCTCACCTTGTCAGACCATGACCACATATCTTTTAAGATAATGTCCACCCCAGACGGAAACCGCCCACTTCGCCCAGGGGAATCACAGCGTCACTTCCCCCGTTGGGCCTTCACAAAGCTAGACAGGGAACTGGCAGAGGAGACGGCGCTGGTGGAGGCGTGGAACCTCGAAGGAAGCTACACCGAAGAAGAGGGGGTAGAGGAGCTGGCCAGGCGGCTGACGATCTCTTTAACGGCAGTCTGCGATGCGTCCATGCCAAGGGTCAAGGGCCTACCACGCAAGCGAAGCGTGTATTGGTGGACGGAGGAGATCTCCTCCCTCAGAGAAGCATGCCTGGAAGCCCGAAGGGCTTACCAGCGTTCGCGGCGAAGGGCAAGGCAGGATGCTGAGGAGGATTCCCACCTCCGTCGCACCCTCGACGAAGCGAAGCAGGCCCTCGCAGAGGCCATATGTCGGTCAAAGTCCGCCGCATGGGATGAGTTTTTGGGGGACCTGGACAGGGACCCGTGGGGGCGCCCATATAGAATGGTGAGGAGTAGGCTCCGGAATCAGGCGCCCCCTACCGAGTCCATGGAGCAGGAACTGCTGATGCGCGTGGTGGAAGGTTTGTTTCCTGCGTCGCCTCAGTTGGTGCCTCGAGTTGTGGGTCCAACGCCCGATGAGCCTGATCCGGCAAGAGGCTTCTCCCCCGTCACGGAGGATGAGCTCAGCTACGTCACGGAGCGCCTAAAGTCCAAGAAAAAGGCGCCCGGACCGGACGGTATACCAGGCAGAGTGCTACCTGGTGCCCTAAAGCATCTGGGCGAGCATCTCAGAGCCCTGTTTAATAAATGCCTGAAAACGGGGCAATTCCCAAAGGCGTGGAAAAGGGGGAGACTCTGCCTCCTTAGAAAGGAAGATCGACCGCTGGACTCCCCGTCGTCGTACCGGCCCATTGTCCTCCTGGACGAGCTCGGCAAGATGCTTGAGCGCATCATTGCTGACCGACTCGTCCAGCATCTAGGGACGGTGGGGCCGGATTTGTCGGATCGCCAGTTCGGCTTTAGGAGGCAGAGGTCTACCATCGACGCCTTGCTCGCTCTCAAGGAGATGACACAGGCAGCAATAAGTCGGGGGCAGAGGGTTGTCGCAGTATCTTTAGACATAAAGAATGCGTTCAACTCTCTGCCATACAGTGTGGTACGAGACGCGCTCAGATACCACGGGATACCTCCGTATCTGGTGCGTCTGATCGACAATTACCTGGAGGACAGGGAAATCGTGTTTCTCGCCCCAGACGGGCAATTAAGAGTCCGCAAAATGGAGTGCGGTGTTCCACAGGGGTCGGTGTTGGGGCCGCTCCTGTGGAACCTTGGCTACGACTGGGTGCTCCGTGGCGCTCTCCCCCCTCGGATGGATGTCATCTGTTACGCAGATGACACGCTCATCGCCGCCCGAGGGGAGGACTTTGCGGAGGCGAGACGCCTCGCCAGAGTTGGGGCGGAGTTTATAATAGGCCGCATCCGGGCCCTGGGCCTCAAAGTCGCAGTGGAGAAAACTCAGGCCATCCTGTTTCACGGGCCAAGGCAGGGGGCTCCGCCAGGAGCGGACATGCTCGTCGACGGGGTGGTGGTCAAGCTGCGCCCGACGATGAAGTACCTGGGGCTAGTGTTGGACGGGCGCTGGAAGTTCGAAGCTCATTTCCAGCAACTGGCCCCCAGACTGGTGGGCGCAGCTGCAGCGCTTGGGCGATTACTGCCCAACGTGGGCGGGCCCGACAAAAGTTGTCGGTTGTTGTACGCGGGGGTCATCCGTAGCATGGCTATGTACGGAGCCCCCGTGTGGGCGGACTCGTTAAGCGAGAAAAACAGGGCAGCTTTGCGACGGCCACAGCGGGTTGTGGCCTCAAGAATGGTTAGAGGCTACCGCACAATTTCAGGGGCGGCTGCCTGCGTTCTCGCTGGTGCGCCTCCGTGGGAGCTGGAGGCCCAGATGCTCTCGGAGGTGTATCGGCAGAGGAGAGAGGAAAGGGCTAGGGGAGACCGCCTCGCCCCGGAGGAGAGATTAAGCGCACGACGTGTTGCGGAGGAGCGTTGTGTGGAGGAATGGGTGCGTCAGCTGGAGGCCCCAATATACGGACAGAGGACGGTGGAAGCTATCCGCCCTGTCCTAAGAGAGTGGAGGGAGAGAGCGCATGGCACTCTTACCTACAGGCTGACACAGGTACTTTCCGGACACGGGTGTTTCGGGAGGTACCTGTGCCAGATACAGAGGGAGGAGTCCCAAGTGTGCCACCACTGTGGCGCACCACGAGACACTGCAAGCCACACTCTAGAAGAGTGCTCGGCATGGGCGGTGCAGCGCCAGGAGTTGGTCGCTGCGGTTGGGCCCGACCTCTCGCTTCCCAGCATCACAGTTGCGATGCTGAGTAGCGAGGGGGGATGGCAGGCCGTGGTCTCCTTCTGCGAGGATGTCATCTCGCAGAAGGAGACCGCGGAGAGGGTTCGCGAGGCGGACGTCGCAGCGAGCCAACTCCGACGTGCGCGGCGGGGGAGAGCGAGACGCCAACGTGCGCGACTCGTTCTCCCCTAGCCGCAAGGGGGGGCGCAGTAAGGCCCTCTGCCCCCCATAAGGTGGAACCCTAACGGGTCACCATCCCCGGGTCACGTGGTGCATGCAACCGCGATCCCACAGACCCGGCGGAAAGGCGCAGGTCTTCGAGAGGAGTTTAGTTGGTAGTGGTGCCTTCTCCCCTCCGCCCCATCTGGCCTGCCCACCGAGCGTGGGTAGCCATATGGGGGGCAGGGGAGGACGCTTCCTCCCCCTGCCCGGCCCCCTCTCGAGCTTTCGAGCTCGTTAGGGGGTGGAGCAGGGGTTAGAACCGCCCAGTCCTGACACGAAGCCTATCAGGCTTGGTGGGAGGACTGGGTGTGGCGAGGGACGTACCCCCCTGGTATGACCGAGTCCAACATGCCGTTTGGTATGCCTAAATGCATTCTCCTCTTGATACAACAAAAAAAAAAAAAAAAAAAAGGTTAGGTTAGGTTAGGTTAGGTTAGGTTAGGTTAGGTTAGGTTTTTTTTTTTTTTTTTTTTTTTTTTTTTATATTTTTTCCACTTCTCCCCGGACTCTGGGTCCAGGACTTTTTATATCTGTTTCACATTCATACCAGTTCTCGCTGTTATTCCTCTCGCACTGATATTCAACATTCTTGTTCTTTCTTTCATTCATCATCTTTTGTTCTTTTAACGGGTGGGATGCCCGCCTAACTATACTCTAATTTTTATCTTTATTTATTCAACAAGGGGGTAAATAAGGTCACACAAAGTTTAAACAAAGTTCGTTACAAGATTTTTCCTTCCAGTTTTTGTTATCCTTATATTACATGATAATTTTACAATTTTATTTCTTATCTCTACTTTATTTTCTTATTTATCTATTGCCCTTACAAGTTTAATAGACTTGTTTAACAGCATTTTCTTATATTCTATTACTTTGACATCAAGTTTTATATCTATTTCTAATACAATTTTCTTAAATTACCTAGCTCTTTGGCTATACATCTTTCCTCAATTATATTTTCTTTTGTTTTCCTTGGCTTTTACAGTCATTTAACTTAAAACTAACTTATTTATCTACTTATTTCATTACAGTTTTACTTATCCTTACATCAAGTTCTTATAACCTATTACACTCTTAATTGACTTATCTATTTTTACATTTATTTTCTTAATTTTTAGGTAGGTGTATATATATGCTAATGATATATATTTCTATCCTATTTCTTGTACCTTTTTCTATTTAGACACTATTTTTATTAATCTTAATTCACTCCACTGAAATTTTTAGTTTATGTTTTTACCTAATTTTAATCTATTGTATTCTTATATTTTGCTAATTTTCTACTGTTTCTATAATATATGCCTATTTATTTATTTACTTTCTTATTTGCTAAGTAGTTTTTATATATTTTAATAATATATAATACTATCTTATTTCTTGAACTATGTTATTTCTGAGACTACTTGTGTATTTTATTTTGTTTATTATATTTTATTTTATCTTATTTTTACCCTTTATTTAAATTTTAATATTTAGCTGTTTTATTTGAAATTTTGTTTTATTTATTATTAATTTTATCGAAATTCATATATCTCAATATATGCGTTTCAATTTTGTTGGCCGAAATTATTTGTTACTGGCCACAATTTAATGTGCAATTTTTAATTTGTAGCGCTTGTGTTTGTTGGTTAGGTTAGGTTAGGTTAGGTTAGGTTAGGTTAGGTTAGGTTAGGTTAGGTTGGGGTGCCATGTCAGACAACCTCCTCGTGGTGCACCCTGGGCGTCACCGTTTTTGATACGGTGACGGCTAATGGTCTGGCAGTCGGGGATGGCGCTGGTTCTGTCCCGGCGTCATCCGCTCGTAACCCCGTACGTGGTGCGGGAGCGAGGGCCGTCATCCAAATGGATGAGGGCTGCGAGGAAGAAAACCTCTCTAAAAAATTACGGACGGGGACCTAACGGTCCTGTCCGCTTCGGCGGATAGTGTGGGCTCCGAGTCGGCGTCCCGGACGTATTCTGGGTAGCGGCGACTTGGATCGGGCTCGGCCGGCGTCCTGGAGATTCCGGGTAGCGGCGGTGCGAGCGTGGGCGGCGGGTTCGTCTGGTTGCGGTAAAACGTGATCGGCGGACGGGCATCTGTGCCAACCGTCGGCAAAACCGGTGACCTAGTCACGTCTTAGGGCCGGTGAGGCTGCCCTTAATTGGGTGTCCTCGCGAGGAGATAACCTCCATAAAAAATCCCCAACCCCAAGCTTTTTGTCGCGTCTATGGCGAGGGGGTGAATGGCTGGAGGGAGTCCAGTTGATACACGGCAACGGAGCAGGGGACCAGCCGCCCCCCTGTTTCGAGAACCCTAGGCTTGCCCGGGTACAGGGGTCTCTGCCCGGGTGGACTGTGTAATTCCCCCATACTCGTGGGTTCAGTTATGGATACTTTAAATTTTAAAAACCTTTTTGCAAGCGGTGGGGACGAGAAGTCCGGTGAAGATAAGAAGGAGAAGAAGGTGACTGCTCCAAAGCAGTCGGAGTCGACACCAACATCTGTCGACAAAACGTTAGAGGGAGGTAAGGCTGTTTTTAAACGGCCTGTTGAGCAAGTTCCAGTTGTTCGGCTGACACGAACGCCGTTACCTGTGGCTTCGTCATCGTCGCTGGCTGGAACTGGTTTGGATAGAGCGGGAAGGAGTCGGAGCCCGTCATGCTCCTCTCAGATGTCTTGCGGTTCGGAGGATGTGGAGCCGTTGAGCGGACGGAAGCGCCAGCGGTCGCGAGATCTGAGTGGGTCGGGTGAAGACGTCTCGGATAGAGAAGGCATGCCGTCGCCGAAAGTGAGCGCCGTCGCAGAGAAACGTGGCAGAGGTCGGCCAGCAACAACTGGCGAGTATGTTGGGCTTTCTAAGGCTCAGGGAGAGCTTTCCCGACTACGGGAAATCGAGCGTAAGATAGATCGCGAACTGGCGGAATCTGTCAATAAGCCTCGTCCACCTCCGAAGCCAAGAGGGAGCTCAGCACATGAGGAGGAGAACCCGCGATTAATGGCGAACTGCGAGGTATTGAAGCATGGAACGGATGGTGTTGAGGCTGTGTTAGAGATCGCAGCAAAATCTGGAAACCTGAAGGGCACCAGCGTCAAAGCCCTCAAGGATGCCGCGGCTCTCATCCAGTCGATGTTAAATGAGTTGTACGACAGAAATACAGCTGACAGTACAAAGAAGATGGACGAACGTTTTATCAAAACGCTGGCTGATCTCAAACGTACTACTGACGAGAACACCCGCATTACAGCGGAGAATCAAAAACTTAGAGAGGAAATGGCGGCAATTCGGCGTGAGCTGAAAATAGTGCGGGACCAGTTCAAAACACTGCAGGGGGCCCCTAACCTGCCCCTTGTCTCGGACGGACGAAGTAATCGCCTACAAAACACCGTGGGCAACATGACGGTGGAGGATCTACAGAGGCTAATCGCGGAGCAAGCTGGCACCATGGTCAATGCCCGTATTGAAGGCCTCAGCCGTCGACTACCACCGGAGGAGCGTCTTCGGCCAGCTCTAGCTGCTGACCGAAGAAGACTAGCGGCCGAACCTGCGCCGCCTACGACGTCTGCCTCTCAGCCTCCTGTAGAACCTCCTACACCAGCCAAAGGGAAGGGGGCGAAGAAAAAGGCTAAGAAGGCCAAAAGGCAAAGTTCAGAAACGGCTCGGCAACCGCCATCGTCGCAACAAGTGCAATCTGCACCTTCTCAAAACGCGACTGAGGAAGAATGGACAGAGGTCCGTAATAAGAAAAAGAAGACGAAAGCCCCTCCACCAACACCAGCAAAGGGGCTCAATCAGCCTGAAAAGAAGGCCAAGAAGAAACCAAGACTTCGTGTTCCGAAGTCGGCTGCGGTGGTTGTAAAACTGCGGCCGGAGGCAGCCGAAAACGGGGTGAGCTACGCGCAAATTCTCGCTGGAGCCAAACAGAAAATAGACGGCAGTATCGTTGGTAGTGGCTTGAAGCTGAAAGTGGCGGCTACCGGCGCTCGCCTAATAGAGATTGCGGGCGAAAATAACTCAGAGAGAGCGGAAAAACTGCTCGGCCGGCTTCAAGAGTTATTCGACCCAAATCTTGTTGAAGTGTCCAGGCCCATGAAGACCGCGGCGTTCCGCGTCACGGGCCTGGACGACTCAGTGACAGCCGAAGATCTTAAGGAGGCAGTAGCTGAGGCTGGGGGGTGCTCTCGTGACAGTGTTTCGGTTGGCGAGATTCAGCAGAGTCGTATCGGACTGGGAACGGCACTTGTAAGGTGTCCGGTGGCTGCGGCCAAAAAATTATCAGAGGGTGGTAAGCGTAAGTTGTTAGTTGGGTGGGTCTCGGCGACGATCAACATGTTGCCGCCGAGACGAATGCACTGTCATAGGTGTCTTGAGGTCGGTCATGTCCGCGCTAAGTGTACGGGTGTTGATCGGAGCGAGTTGTGCTTCCGATGCGGCACTCCTGGGCACATAGCAAAGGACTGTGTCAATGCACAGCGGTGCGTGTTATGCTCAACAGCAGGGATAAAGGCAGATCACATGCTTGGGGGGAAGTCTTGCAATCCCCCTAAGAGAAAGATAAAGAAGGCAACCAATGCCACTCAAGAGCCTTCCCAACAATCAATTGCGGGAGGTGAGGAGGCCATGGAAACAGCCGAAAGCACTGACGTAAGGACAGCGAGCTCTGCGCGGGCGGATGGCCCGGATGAGCCGCAGTTAAGGGGACCGAGCTACGGAAGCGGGGAACTTCCGTAGCCTACTACAGGGTCTCCGTGGTGGAACGGCGTGCCTGTGTTCCGGCGCGCCTCACCGGTCGGGGGAGCTTCTGAGCTCCCAACATTTTAATGTCAGTATGTGTCCGTTGGGATGACCGGCGGCGGATCGCGGAAGTAATCTTCGTTCCCGTGATCCGTTGCACGAGCGGTAGAGGAACACCCCGGGGTTTTTAGTGGAGTACACCACATAACCACCCCTGTGTTCCCCGCGCGGGGGTGGTATGCGAAGGCATTTTCCCCGGGTCAAAAAAAAAAAAAAAAAAAAAGGTTAGGTTAGGTTAGGTTAGGTTAGGTTAGGTTAGGTTAGGTTAGGTTGGGGTGCCGTGGTCAGACAACCTCCTCGTGGTGCACCCTGGGCGTTACCGTTTTTGATACGGTGACGGCTAATGGTCTGGCAGTCGGAGACAGTGCCAGTTTTGCTCTGGTACTGTCTTACTCGTTACCCCGTACGCAGTGCGGGACCGAGGGCCGCCATCTCAGATGGGGGCCGCGCGGGAGACAACCGCTATATAAATATGCACTTCACATCGGAACCCTGTACGTGGTGCAGGACTGAGGGCCGCTACTTTTAAGTGGGGGCCGCGCGGGAGACAACCGCTTTATAAATTTGCGTTTCACACCGGAACCCTGTACGTGGTGCAGGACCGGGGGCCGCCAGACCATCGGGGGCCGCGTGGAGTAAACCACTTCAAAAATCCTCAAAGAGCCGACGTTGGGATCCGTGGCGTCGGAGCGCCTGAAGGTGGTTGACAGAGTGTGTCAGCCAAACAGCGCCAACCCTGGGACACCGCCCGACCTCCCAGTGGTATTTAGGGTTACCCGGGTACAGGGGGCACTGCCCGGGTGGACCGTTTTTTCCCCCATACTCGTGGGAACAAAAATGGATTATGACAATTATGATACTTTTTTCGATGTTGGGTCCGAGACGGACGGTGTTGATGAGGCTATCTTCAAAAGACCTAAGAAGACAAGCAAGAAGGTGCCTATAGTACGGCTTACGCGATTGCACGCGCGCATAGCGAAGGAGGCCGACAAAGTTGAAGGTGAGGGAAGTAGGAGTCGATGTTCATCGTGGTCGTCTGGTGTTACGGTGTCGGATGAAGAACTGGACTCTGAATCCCAAGAGCCAACAGGACGAAAGAGACGGTATCCAAAGTCACCAGTATCGGGCGACGGTGACCTTGAAGAGGATAATCCCTCTGCTGCCCCTGGAAAAGAGAACCCCCCCGCCACCCCCACACCGGGGACACCATCAAAGCGCGGGAGGGGCCGACCACCTACCACAGGACAGTACATTGGGATAGGCCGAGCTAGACAGGAGGAGGCAACGCTTCGAAGAGCTCAAGAGAAAAGAGAAAAGGAGCTCCAGGTGGAAAAAGAAATCGCTGAGAAGGCACGGCGACTTATCCAACCACGGGAGCTCGCTACGGCAACAAAAACAGCCGACTGGAGGAGCATGCCTATCTCAGAGGTGTGCGAAAAGATCTGCAGCACAGCAGATGTGATAAAAGACGTTGCTTGTAGGTCCAGCAACCTAAAAGGAACGTTCGTGCGAACCCTCAAGGACGCTGCGGCCCAAATCAAAGAAGCGATGGCCGCTGTACCCAGCCGGACGGAGAATGAGGAACTCAAAAATCTCGAGGAGAAACACAATTCTATGCGTGCCGATTTCCTCAAGATACAGTCAGATTATCTTCGAACGCGTAGCGAAAACGACGGTCTACGAGTCGAAGTAGAGCTACTGAGGAGAGAAGTAGAAGCTCTCAAGAAGGGTTCGCTACCATCAAGTTCCTGCAAGAACTGTACGGGAGCACAAGGCGGACAAACGCAAGAGATGACTCAACTTCTAGCTGCCATGAACGCCCGATTCGAAGGCCTTGAACGGCGACTAACACAGGAAGGACGACAAAGCGCCCCGCTTGCTACTGAGTGTGCATATCCGGAAAGCCAACCATCTGCTCCGGTGGCGCCTTCAGTAGTTTCAAAAAAAAAGAAGAGCTACGCGGCTGCAACATCTGCCGCGCCGGGCCCTGTCCTTAAACCTAGTGTAGGGCAGCAATCGGAAAAGAAGAGGAAGAATAAAAACAAAAAAGCAGAGGAAACCTCGGCCAAACCGCCGACGCAGAAAGATGCGCGACCTCCATCTCCGACCCTCACAACTCAAGAGGAAGGTTGGCAAGAGGTCCGAAACCGTCGAGCCAAAAAGCCGAGGGCTCATCCGAAGACTGACGCACCATCGGTTGCGAAAAAGAAGAAGAAAAAGGAGCCGAAACTGCGGCCGCCGAAAACATCCGCAATAACAATTAAATTGCGACCGGAGGCGGAACAAAAAGGAGTGACATACTTACAGGTTCTTATGTCTATTAAGAACCAGTTTAAGCTGGCTGAATTTGGTATCACGGGCGGAATGGCCATGAAAGTGTCCGCTACGGGGGCACGAATGTTAGAGCTCCCGGGTGTAGACAGCGCCGATACAGCTGACAAAGTTGCGGAAAAACTTCGCCAACTTGTTGACCCGACATGGGCGGAAATCACCAGGCCCGTTAAGTGCGCTGAGTTAAGGGTGACTGGACTGGACGACACGGCAACAGTCGAAGAGGTGAAAGATGCGGTTGCAAGAATAGGGGAGTGCTCGGTAGAGGCGGTGATCTGCGCTGAGATCCGCCGCAGTGGTGCCGGGCTAGGTGTTGCCCACGTTAAGTGCCCAGTGACGGCCGCCAAGAAGATCGTAGAAGGGAGAAAGCGGCTGATGATTGGCTTTGTGTCTGCGGGAGTAAAAATGCTGCCGATGAGACCACTGCGCTGTTTTAAGTGTATGGAGATAGGACACGTCAGAGGGAAATGTTCGAATGAAATCGACCGGAGCAATTTATGCTACCGGTGCGGTAAGGATGGACATTTGGCGAGAACCTGCACTTCCCTGCCTCACTGCATTATCTGCGAAGCAGCACAGAAGAAAGCAGACCACACCCTAGGGGGCAAAGGCTGTTCTGACCCTAAGTCAGGGAATAGAAAGCGAAGAAGACAGGCAAAGTCGAAGCAATCCCAACAGGCGCGAGCCGCAGGGAATGCGACAAATGCGGAAGCAGATGAGGCACCGAGGTAGGGCGATGGCATGAGGCCTTGCCCTCTCCTTGGAGTGGGGTTTGGGTGGCAGAACTGGGCCAATTCTGTCGTCCACTTGGGACCCCGAGGTGGAAGAGCGCGCCAGTGTTCCGGCGCGCCACACCGTGGTAGAGACGATTGCGTCTCAGAGTTGGAGTCCGAGAGGACTGGCGCAGGGTGGGAACGCGGTGAATGCCACACCGATCCCGCGGTTCTTGCCAAACTGCGTGAGAGGAACACCGATAGGTTTTTAGTGGGTATGCCCCCCCTCCGGCCCCCCATCGAGCCCGTTAGGGGCTGGGTGGGGGATCGGCTGGGCGGAGAGTGGTGCCGTCGCAATGCCAAGCGACGGCTTCCATGGTGAGCCCCACATACCCCCGGCATTGGCCCGATGCCGGGAAGTGCGTAACGCATTTTCCTATCGTTAAAAAAAAAAAAAAAAAAAAAAAAAAAAGGTTAGGTTAGGTTAGGTTAGGTTAGGTTAGGTTAGGTTAGGTTAGGTTAGGTTAGGTTAGGTTTTTTTTTTTTTTTTTTAATTGTAATAGAATTTTATGTTTCTCTATTACATAGTCAGTGCTTACGGTGTACACTTCGTATGTAATACTTGTTCTGATATCTAATGGTCTTATATGAATTTAGTTTAGGGTTTTGAGATAGGATTTTAATGGAATTTATTATAATATATAATAGTGTTATGTATATATTTATAGGAAAAGTTTATTTTGAGCCATAATCTATGCGTTGAGTTAGTCGGGCGTTATATGCAATTCTGGCAGGGCAGTTGCCCGAGGTGGCTGCATGGGATGTATTAGTGTTTTCCTTAGTTTTTGAGTTATGGACGGAACAATTATGGCATTTGACTGCAGATTTGTCATTTTTCTTTGGGCAGTCTTTGTAGACATGTCCCTCTGTGGAGCAATGGCTGCAGAACTTATTCTTGTTGGGGCATTTGGAGCGAGTGTGGCCGAATGTAAGGCAATCGAAGCATTGAAGTAGGGGGGAGTGCTCTGACACATGGATTTTATTGTGGTCAACATTAAGTCTTCCCAAGTTGACAGCAGCATGCCACACTTGGGGGGAAGCTTTGAAAACGTAATTGTAAAGATTGGGGTTTCGGTTGTTAAGGGTGATGCACGGGGTGAGATCTGCATTGGTTGTGGATAAGGCGTTTTTAAGGGGCTCATTTTGGTGGATGATGATGTCGGGGACCTCTTCGGCGGGGATGGTTCGGGGTATACCCTTAAGTATAAACATGGGCATTAGCTTTTTTGCGACTTCAGCGTCGACATCGGGGCTTTTTTCTAGTCGTTTGAGTGTCTCCTGACACTGTTCGTTGTTATCGAAGTCTACTTTTAATTTGTTGTTTGTAATGGATTGACATTTGGCGGGTGCATATGGTACGTTCCTAAATGTTATGCTGTTGTGCCATTTAGTTATGGCCTCCTGTTTGGTTTTGGCTGAGGGCACTGTGATAATTAATGCAGGATTACTAGTTTTCTTGGTCGAGTCTTGTGTAGGAGCGGTATTTTTATTAGTGAGGGTTTTAGCAACAGTGGCATAAGTATTAATTTTAGATTTTGAGGCTGTAACAGGTGCGGAGAGTTCTTTCTTCAGCAGTGCGAATTCTGCTTTAACGCAATTTGAAACCTCCTGTTTCACACAAGAGACGATTTCGTTAGTAAGGTTTGGGGTTAGGTTAGGTGAAGTTTCAGTTAGAGTAGGGTCTACAGGATTGGGAATGGATTTGACGTGTGTTTTAATTAGGTTAGCAAGTGAAATTATTGCGTCCTTGCTCTTCTTGGTGACGCTTTTGTTTAAGTTTATGTGCTGTATTATATTTTCAGAAGCTTTGAGTACTATTTCGAGTGGGGTGAATTCGTTGATGTTGATGGGCTCTATTACAGTTTCAGGCTCTGCCGAAACGGTTGGTTTGGTGGGTTCAGGCATTGCCAGATTGATAACAGAGCCGGTGGGGGACACAAAAGGAGGTGATGGGCTGGGATCAGGATCGGGTTGGGAGGGAGGTGCCTTGGGTGGTGAGTTCTTGGAGGATATTCTCCTCCAACTCATGGCGCTAGATGTTGCTACAGTCGCAGCAGCAGCGTTACGTTTTGTAGAACGTGTGGTTTTCATTTTAGATTATTTTTGAACAGCCAGATTTTTGAGGATAAATGAGCGGTGTTTAATATTGATCATGGAGTGGGTGAGGCCCACTTATAAGCAGGTTTTAAAAGTAAAACCGCAGTCCTAGTATGCAAATTGTGGGAGGAATGTATGAAAATGCTAAAAAGTTAGGTTAGGTTAGGTCGGAAGTTAGGTTAGGAAGTATTTCTGAAACTATTGCAGTTATAACTAAAACTAAAATTAAGTCGAATAGAGCTCAGCGAGCTTAACTAATAACAGTAAGAAAAACACAGCAGAGAGCTATATTAAATTTTTGAGAGATTATATAAAATTTCAAAAATTGGAAGATAAAAAATGAAATAATTTATTCAAAAGACCCGCTACAGTCACGTTTGTATGCTCAAAACAAGCGCCGCGCTGGGTTCTATTTGAATATAAAAACAGAATAGTAAAAAAATTAAAATTACAAAAGATATGTACAAAAAAGTGGTCTAAGTTAGGTTAGAGGAAAATTAAAACCTTAAAACGTTAGCCAAAAATCTAATTTTGGGGTTAGAGATGTAATTGAATAAAAGAAAGATAGAAAATGGCCAGCAGAAGGTTTATGTGCAATCAGAATTAACAAATAGTCAAAGGAACAAAAGCTATGAAATTTACTAAAATTGAAATTTTATAGGCAAAATTAAGGAAAATTTTGAAATTTAAAATAAAAATTGCGGGAAAACTATAATAGTTAGAGTAAAAAGTGTCTAAATAAAAGGAAGAGACTAGCGAGGGCTATTATATAAAAAATAGAAACCAAGAATTCGTTGAAATGGAAAAAAGTAATGTACAAATTACAGGTGAAATTTAATAATTTTAGATGACAAAATGTAAAAAATCGTAATAACTTAATGAAAAGTAGGAAAATAAGAAAGAAAACTATTTAGGAATATGCCTTAGGGGCGCCTGAAACTAAATCCAAAAACAAAATGAAAATTGGATGGGTACTTTAGAAGTTAAGAATTTTTTAAAATTTTGAAACCGACAAAAAGTTTACCTAAGCCCAAGGATTTTTTGCCGGCTTCCTATAAAAGACATCAACGAACTCTGATTTTTTGATAAGTTCCATACAAGTGTATGAATGAAATAGAAAATGTTTTTTATTGAGAAAAGTATTAGACGGAGGTCCCTCGGGAAAGAAATGGGGGGTTAAGCTAAAAATTAGTTATCAGGGTGAATTTTTCGAAGTTGTTAGGGTCACTCTGAGAGTTTCAAAATGAGCTTGGTTAGGTTAGGTTAGGTTAGGTTAGGTTAGGTTAGGTTAGGTTAGGTTAGGTTAGGTTAGGTTAGGTTAGGTTAGGTTAGGTTAGGTTAGGTTAGGTTAGGTTAGGTTAGGTTAGGTTAGGTTAGGTTAGGTTAGGTTAGGTTAGGTTAGGTTAGGTTAGGTTAGGTTAGGTTAGGTTAGGTTAGGTTAGGTTAGGTTAGGTTAGGTTAGGTTTTTTTTTTTTTTTTTTTTTTTTTTTTAAATTGTAATAGAATTTTATGTTTTTCTATTACATAGTCAGTGCTTACGGTGTACACTTCGTATGTAATACTTGTTCTGTTATTAAGTGGTCTTATATGAATTTAGTTTAGGGTTTTGAGAAAGGATTTTAATGGAATTTATTATAATATATAATATGTTATATATATATATATATATTTATAAAAGTTTATTTTGAGCCATAATCTATGCGTTGAGTTAGTCGGGCGTTATATGCGATTCTGGCGGGGCAATTGCCCGAGGTGGCTGCATGGGATGTATTTGTGTTTTCCTTAGTTTTTGAGTTATGGACGGAACAATTATGGCATTTGACTGCAGATTTGTCATTTTTCTTTGGGCAGTCTTTATAGACATGTCCCTCTGTGGAGCAATGGCTGCAGAACTTATTCTTGTTGGGGCATTTGGAGCGAGTGTGGCCGAATGTAAGGCAATCGAAGCATTGAAGTAGGGGGGAGTGCTCTGACACATGGATTTTATTGTGGTCAACATTAAGTCTTCCCAGGTTGACAGCAGCATGCCACACTTGGGGAGATGCCTTAAATACATAATTATATAGATTAGGGTTTCGGTTGTTAAGGGTAATGCACGGTGTGAGATCTGCATTTGTTGTGGATAAGGCGTTTTTAAGGGGCTCATTTTGATGGACTATGATGTCGGGGACCTCATCGGCTGGGATAGTTCGGGGTATTCCCTTCAATATGAACATGGGCATTAATTTCTTTGCGACTTCAGCGTCGACATCAGGGCTTTTATCGAGACGTTTGAGTGTCTCCTGACACTGGTCGTTGTTGTCAAAGTCTACTTTTATTTTATTATTGGTGAGGGCTTGACACTTGGCGGGCGCGTATGGAACATTTCGGAATGAAATGCTGTTTTGCCATTTAGAAATGGCTTCCTGTTTCGTTTTGGCTGAGGGCACTGTGATTATTAATGAAGGGTTGCTAGTTTTCTTGGTCGAGTCTTGTGTAGGAGCGGTATTTTTATTAGTGAGGGTTTTAGCAACATTGGCATAAGTATTAGTTTTAGTTTTTGAGACTGTAACAGGTGCGGAGAGTTCTTTCTTCAGCAGTGCGAATTCTGCTTTAACGCAATTTGAAACCTCCTGTTTCACACAAGAGACGATTTCGTTAGTAAGGTTTGGGCTTAGGTTAGGTGGAGTTTCAGTTAGAGTAGGGTCTACAGGATTGGGAATGAATTTGACGTGTGTTTTAATTAGGTTAGCAAGTGAAATGATGGCGTCCTTGCTCTTCTTGGTGACGCTTTTGTTTAAGTTTATGTGCTGTATTATATTTTCAGAAGCTTTAAGTACAATTTCGATTGGGGTGGATTCGTTGATGTTGATGGGCTCTATTATAGTTTCAGGTTCTGCCGAAACGGTTAGTTTGGTGGGTTCAGGCACTGCCAGATTGATAACAGAGCCGGTGGGGGACACAAAAGGAGGTGATGGGCTGGGATCAGGATCAGGTTGGGAGGGAGGTGCTTTGGGTGGTGAGTTCTTGGAGGATATTCTCCTCCAACTCATGGCGCTAGATGTTGCTACAGTCGCAGCTGCAGCGTTACGTTTTGTAGAACGTGTGGTTTTCATCTTAGATTATTTTTGAACAGCCAGATTTTTGAAGATAAGTGAGCGGTGTTTAATAATGATCATGGAGTGGGTGAGGCCCACTTATAAGCAGGTTTTAAAAGTAAAACCGCAGTCCTAGTATGCAGGTTGTGGGAGGAATGTATGAAAATGCTAAAAAGTTAGGTTAGGTTAGGTCGGAAGTTAGGTTAGGAAGTATTTCTGAAACTATTGCAGTTATAACTAAAACTAAAATTAAGTCGAATAGAGCTCAGCGAGCTTAACTAATAACAGTAAGAAAAACACAGCAGAGATCTATATTAAATTTTTGAGAGATTATATAAAATTACAAAAATTGGAAGATAAAAAATGAAATAATTTATTCAAAAGACCCGCTACAGTCACGTTTGTATGCTCAAAACAAGCGCCGCGCTGGGTTCTATATGAATATAAAAACAGAATAGTAAAAAAAATTAAAATTACAAAAGATATGTACAAAAAAGTGGTCTAAGTTAGGTTAGAGGAAAATTAAAACCTTAAAACGTTAGCCAAAAATCTAATTTTAGGGTTAGAGATGTAATTGAATAAAAGAAAGATAAAGAATGGCCAGCAGAACGTTTATGTGCAATCAGGGTTAGGTTAGGTTAGGTTAGGTTAGGTTAGGTTAGGTTAGGTTCGGTTAGGTTAGGTTAGGTTAGGTTAGGTTAGGTTAGGTTAGGTTAGGTTAGGTTAGGTTAGGTTAGGTTAGGTTAGGTTAGGTTAGGTTAGGTTAGGTTAGGTTAGGTTAGGTTAGGTTAGGTTAGGTTAGGTTAGGTTAGGTTAGGTTAGGTTAGGTTAGGTTAGGTTAGGTTAGGTTGGTTAGGTTAGGTTAGGTTAGGTTAGGTTAGGTTAGGTTAGGTTAGGTTAGGTTAGGTTAGGTTAGGTTAGGTTAGGTTAGGTTAGGTTGACGTTTTTCGGAGGGCACTTTAGTAGCGAAAATTACTATTTTTGGTACTCAGGTGTGGGAATTTTTTGTCTGTCATACGACACTAAAAAATTCAGTTCGGCTTAGTAATTACTGAGAAAATAATTTTTTTCAGTTTTGACTAAGTCGTCTATGTAGCGGAAGCAGTGGTTCGGAGACCGAATTTTCTTTTTTTGAAAAGTCGGTATCCGGGACACTCTTTGTGGGTGCTTGGTATTCGTGGATTAAAATAACGACTCGGCTTGTATTTTGGACACGATTGATTGCTTTTTGACGACTTTGGCGAACTTTTGGTTATTGATATTTGCACGTGATTTGGTTTTTTGTCGATTTGTATCGATTTCTCAACGACTATTGGCTTGTTTTTCGGATTTCGAGTTCTTGGTGGTGCTCGAGCAATCGGCACCACCAAAGTGATAGGTTTTTACTGCACAACTTGTTATTTTGTGCTGTTAATATAACTCTGATTGGATTATTTGAGTAGTACGTGGTTTCATATCCCATGCGTTGCAGACATGGCGTCTGCTTCGTTTGAGGATGAAATGATCTACTCCGACGAAGATTCTTGTAGATCGAGATCTTGCTCTCCGGTGATAGAGAGGAATAGGGAGGCCCCCAAGCCCCAACGCAAACGTCCAGGAGAGGGGACAATTAATGACCTGGAGAGTTCTGACGATAGCAACCCGCCTCTTGCGTCAGTTAATAAGGCTGGAAAGCTCCCCAATAAGGGAAGAGGAAGAGGAAGAGGTTCAGCGAGTTCGGGCTGCTATACCGGCCTCAGCCAGATGCGTAAGGAAAATTCATCTGAGGCACGGGAAGCACATGAACTTGAGGAGCTCATGAGAAAGGAGGATCAAACTCAAACTAGAAAGGAGGCAAATGAAGCTAAGAAGAGCAAGGGGAAGGGGAAAAATAAAGAAAGGCAAGAAGGTACATCGAAAGAGATGGGTCCGCCACCCACCTCACAGGATAAAAAAGTGAATAGAGCGGCAAGAGACTGGTCCGTAGAGTCGGACGCATCGGGGGTCTCTTGTAGAACGACGGTACGCATGCGGGAAGAGGTTGACAGACTCACGCAGAAGTTGCTCAATGTTGTTAGCAACTCTGGAAACCTGAAGCGTGAGTTCAAAAATGATATCACGGAGGCGAGTGGCAAGATTAAGGAGGTGGTGAAAGAGATGGTGAACATATCATCGACGGAGGAAACACGCCGTCTCCAAGCGGATAATAAAAGACTGCAGAAGCAGGTTAAGCTTCTGACGGAGGAAATGGTGGCACTGAAGCGATCTTTTGAAGATAAGTGCATCGAGGATGCGAATCGTAAGCGGTTGGTTCAAGAAGTTCCTGATCCTGAGCCTGTTACTGAGCCTGAGAGGATGGCCCCTGCAAGCCCCCTGGCGCTGCTCTCCAACCCGGAAATGCGGGAGTTCTTTGCGGCTTTTGAGAGGTCCATGACAATCACCTTCGGGAATATGATTAACGCCCGGATCGAGGGCTTAGAGATGAGGCTCCCCCCGGCGCCTATCATCCGCCCGCCGCTGGGCAATCAGAAGAAGGCTGCTAATGTCGCGCCAACGACGAAACCGCGGGTTCAGTCTGATTCTGCCTCAGCCCAAACTCCTGTGGAAGTCATGAAACAGACACCCTCTTACGCCAATATTGCGGCGAGGGACAACAAATGGACTGAGGTTGGCAGAAACGGCCGTCCAGTCAAGCCTGCAGCGGTCGCCGGACCATCCACGTCGGCCATCAAACCAGCGGTAAATAATCAGACGCAGCAACAGCAGCCGCCTAAGTCTGTAGCTAATAAGAAGCCGAAGCTCACCGCTCCGAAGTCCTCAGCTGTGGTTCTGGCCATCTCCCCAGAGGATGTCGGAAAAGGTGTGACCTATGCCGATGCCATCTCCAAGGCCAAGAGGGAGATAAAAATTCAGGACCTGGGGATTGAGGTAATGAAGATAAAGGTTTCCGCAACCGGTACCCGAATTTTCGAGATCCCTGGTGCCGCCAGCGGGGATAAAGCTGACCTCTTGGCCGCAAAGTTAAAAGAAACCTTGGGCGAGACGGCCAAAATCACGAGGCCTGTTAAGACAGTGGACCTGCGAGTATCTGGGCTGGACGACTCTGTCACCGCTGAGGAGTTGAAGTCTGCGATCGCTGAAAAAGGTGGATGTCCGGCGGAACAGATCCGTGTGGGAGATATTCGGCAGGGCCCAAGTGGACTGGGATCAGTCCTTGTTAAGTGTCCCGTCAGCGCGGCGAAGGTCGTGGTTGAATCTGGTCGCATCAGGGTTGGTTGGACCTCGGCGCCCGTCCGTGCGCTGGAGCCTCTTCCACTTCGATGCTTCAAGTGCATGGTGACGGGACACACAAGACAACTATGCTTGTGCAAGGCGGACCAAAGCGACACCTGTTTCCGGTGCGGGAAAAAGGGACATAAGGCGGTTGATTGTTCGGGGGAATTGTGCTGTGCGGTCTGCAAGGCGGCCAAGCTCCCGTCTAATCATTTTATGGGAGGAAATAAATGCCGCCCACCGACGGTCAAGGCAAAACTGTCCCTACGCTCCAGGGCACCAGTCCGTCAGCCGGAAACCACTGTTCAAGCGGAGGTTGAGGATAACTACATGTCGACCTAATGGCCAGTAGACACCTCAACCTCCTACAAGGGAACCTAAACCACTCCGCTGCAGCGCAGGATCTTTTTCTCCAATATGCAGCGGAGTCGGAATCTAACATAGCTGTAATGGCGGAACCGTATTCGGTTCCGCAACGCCCCAATTGGGCATGTGACTTGACGAATTCCGTCACAATCATGGCTCCATACAACGCAACCTACTCCCCTCCCCTCTCTGTTGGTGAGAAGGGACCGGGTTATGTGGTGGCCGCCTGGGGCGATATAACACTGGTAGGAGTGTATTTCTCCCCCAATCGGGACATTTCAGAGCTGCGGCAGTGGCTGGTAGTGCTGAGCGGAGTGGTGGGTCGCCTTGCTCCGGCTCAATTCTTGGTGTTGGGCGACTTTAATGCCTGGCACACAGCCTGGGGGGAACGCTGTGATACCCCAAAGGGTGTCGCTGTCCTTGATTGGGCGGTAGCGGCGGGCCTAGTCCTATGCAATATGGGCCGGGAGTACACCTGTGTCAGGGGGAATGGCGGGTCTATAGTGGACCTGACCTTCGCAACCCCGGCCCTGGCGGCACGCGTGCGGGAGTGGCAGGTCTTAAAGGATGTAGTCACCTTGTCGGATCATGACTACATTCATTTTAAAGTCATGTCCTCTGCAGGAGGAACAGTGTTGGCGCACCCCAGAGAGACCCAATCGTGCTTTCCTCGATGGGCCGTAACAAAGATGAACCGCGACCTGGCAGAGGAGGCGGCTCTGGTGCAGGCGTGGAACCTTGAGGATGGCCGATTGGACAACATGCCTATCGATCAAAGGGCGAGGTGCCTAACTGCTTCACTTGCAGAGGTATGTGACACCTCTATGCCCAGGGCAAAGGGCCTTCCGCGAAAGCGGCGGGTATACTGGTGGACAGAGGAAGTGTCTGGCCTCAGAGCTGCCTGTCTGGCAGCAAGAAGAGCCCTACAGCGTTGCCGACGGCGTCGTGGTAGGGTAGCGGGGGAGGAACTCCGTCTCCGACAAGCCTATGTTTTGTCTAAGACTGCCCTTTCGGATGGCATTTGCAAAGCAAAGACGGCAGCCTGGGATAGTTACATCGAGGAACTTAATAGTGATCCGTGGGGGCGACCTTTCAAGATGGTTAGGAGTAGACTCCGAAACCAGGCCCCCCCCACTGAGTCTATGGACGCGGAATTGTTGTCCCGGGTGCTAGAGGGACTCTTCCCCTCATCACCTCCGGTGGTTCCCTCTCTAGTAAGAACTGCCACTCGGGACCCAGAGCCGGCGGGCGAGGTTCCCTTGGTTTCGCAGGCCGAAATTGAGGCGGTGACAGACCGTTTAAGATCTAAGCGAAAGGCCCCCGGCCCTGATGGGATTCCGGGGCGGATATTACCTGTGGCACTAAAACATCTAGGTGACCATGTAAAGGCGCTATTTGACGCATGCCTAACTTCCGGGCAATTCCCAAAGGCCTGGAAGCGGGGAAGGCTCTGTCTTCTAAAAAAAGATGATAAGCCCCCGGATTCGCCGTCCGCATATCGGCCGATAGTGCTGCTGGACGAGCTCGGAAAAATGCTTGAAAGGATCATAGCTGACCGAGTCGTCCAGCACCTGGATGCAGAGGGACCAAACCTATCGGATCGGCAGTTTGGATTTAGAAGACGGAGATCAACCATAGACGCCATAATGGCATTAAAAGAGGAGACTAAAAAGGCGGTAAATAAAGGGGAGAGGGTAGTGGCGATCTCCCTAGACATTAAGAACGCATTTAATTCTCTCCCCTATAGTGTCATTAAAGACGCTCTGGTGTATCATGGTGTCCCAGAATACCTCGCTCGAATAATCGAGAATTACCTCGAGGAAAGAGAAGTGGTCTTCCTCGCCCAGGATGGGCAAGTGAAAGCCCGAACAATGGAGTGTGGGGTTCCACAGGGGTCGGTTTTGGGACCGCTCCTGTGGAACCTGGGATATGACTGGGCGCTTCGCAGTGTCCTTCTTCCCCGGCAGAGTGTGTACTGTTATGCAGACGACACCCTGGTAGTCGCACGAGGCCGGGATCTGGCGGAGGCGAAGCGCCTAGCACAGACAGGGGCGAATCATATGATTCGGCGAATCAGGATGTTGGGCCTTGAGGTGGCGGTTGCCAAAACGCAGGCCATGGTGTTTCACGGGGCAAGACAGGGACCGCCACCGGGGGAGGACATAGTCGTGGACGGGGAGGTTATTCCCCTGCGTCTGCACATGCGATATCTGGGGCTAGTGCTTGATAGCCGTTGGAATTTCCACGAGCACTTCAAGCGACTGGCCCCCAGATTGGTAGGTGCAGCAGCAGCACTGGGGAGGCTACTGCCTAATGTAGGCGGCCCGAACAGAAGCTGCCGGCGTCTTTATGCGGGGGTCATCAGGAGTATGGCCCTCTATGGAGCGCCGGTGTGGGCATCTGCCCTTGATGCGGAAAATAAGGCGGCCCTAAGGCGCCCCCAGAGAATAGTCGCGACGCGCATGGTGAGGGGTTACTGCACGGTATCTGGAACGGCCGCCTGCGTGCTCGCTGGTACACCTCCGTGGGAGCTCGAAGCCCAGGTGCTCTCGGAGGTGTACAGACAGCGTAAGGAGGAGCAAGAAAGGGGCGACCGACTAGCTCCCGAAGAGAGGGCGAACGCCAGAAGGCTCGCAGAGGAAAGGTGCCTGGAGGACTGGGAGCGGCAACTAGAGGTTCCCGTAGCGGGGATGAAAACGGTGGAGGCAATCCGCCCAGTCCTCCGGGAGTGGAAGGCACGAGCCCATGGGGCTATAACGTATCGTTTGGCACAGGTGCTTTCCGGGCACGGGTGCTTTGGAAGGTACCTGTGCCAAATACAGAGGGAGGAGTCCCAAATGTGCCACCACTGTGGCGCATTGCGGGACACCGCGCGCCACACTGTGGAGGAGTGTCCAGCGTGGACGGTGCAGCGCCAGGAGTTGGTTGCTGCGGTTGGGCCGGACCTCTCGCTTCCCAGCATCACAGTTGCGATGCTGCGAAGCAGAGAGGGATGGCAGGCCGTGGTCTCCTTCTGCGAGGACGTCATCTCGCAGAAGGAGACCGCGGAGAGGGTTCGCGAGGCGGACGTCGCAGCGAGCCAACTCCGACGTGCGCGGCGGGGGAGAACAAGACGCCAACGTGCGCGACTTGTTCTCCCCTAGCCGCAAGGGGGGGTGCAGTAAGGCCCTCTGCCCCCCATAGAGTGGAGCCCTAACGGGCCACTCTCCCCGGGTCATACGTGGAGCGTGTCAACACGATCCCACAGACCCGGCGGTAAGGCGCAGGTCTTCGAGAGGAGTTTAGTTGGTAGTGGTGCATTCTCCCGTCCCCCCATCTGGCCCGCCCACCATGAGTGGGTAGCCTTATGGGAGGCCGGGAAAATGCTTCCTCCCCCTGTCACTAGGGCAGGGGTCAGAACCACCCGGCCCTGACGCGAAGCCTATTAGGCTTGGCGGGAGGGCCGGGTGCGGCGAGGAACATGTCCCGGGTAACAACCTGGGGGGTGACCGACCCCAACATGCCGTTTGGTATGCGTAAAGATTGCATTCTCCTCTTGATACAAAAAAAAAAAAAAAAAAAAAAGGTTAGGTTAGGTTTTTTTTTTTTTTTTTTTGCTGATATTAGTTGTTTCACTTTTGAATTATAATATAATAATGTTTTTTGGTTTCAGGTGGAGAGAAGGAAAGAAGCAATTGGATACTTCTGACCGTTGTGAATCGCGAGGGTAAGTATAGGATATATAATTTTATTTTATACATATTTTTATTATTTAACGATGTTAGTTTCAAAACTCTGAGTTGTTTTAATGACGATTATGTGTTATTGAACTGCTTAAGGGTATTTACAATGTGATCTATGAATTTAAGGAATGATATAGTTGAGGTTTCTTTTTTGGATACTTCTAAAATGCTAAAAGGGTTTACTTTGAGATTTCTGCAAGTCATGATATGATTGTATCTCTGCATAAGGTACTTAGGGCATGCTTCCAATAGGTGGTCTAGGTCTTGTATACTCTGGTTGTCGCAGGGACAAAGATTGTCTTCAGTTATTTTGAAGCGGTGTAGGTATGCTTTATGGTACCCATGTCCTGTTAGAATTTGGGTAAGACTGAATGAGATGCCAGTAGAGGCAATCACTGTTTTGATGTCCTCAATGGACGGAAGCCATTTGCGTGTGGTGCTTCCTTGAGTGGCTGAAGAGTATCTCTTCTGCCATTCGTCACGTGATCTTTTGCGCAGCCGTGTTTTGGCGAAGGTGTCAGCGAAGCAATCGTATTCCAGGCCACGCTTGGCTCCGGCTGCCTGTCCTGCCGCCACGTCAGCCGCCTCGTTGCCAATAATGCCAACATGGCTTCGCACCCATGCCAGGCGAATTTGTCCAGGATGTCTCCGTAGTAGTGCATGTATCTTCGCGACAAGTGGGTGAGTGTTGCTCCGGTCTTGTAACGCCTGTAGAGATGACATGGAGTCGGAGAAGATGACGGCATCCTGGATGTTTTTCTTCTCTATGTAGTCGCAAGCTTTGGAGATAGCCAGTAGTTCAGCTTGGAATACGCTGCATGCATTATGAAGTTTATACTTCCTGATTGTGGGGTTGCTATTTCCTGGAGTAAAGTGAGCGAATGCAGCACCGACGGTATCGTTCTCCTGTTTGCTGCCGTCTGTGTACAGGGAGTGTGAGATACCGCGATGTATGTTGTCAACTTCTTCCTGATTTGTTGCAGTGAGATAAGGAGGTGATATTCTCTCGCTGGGGTGAGGTAATGCATTAGGTGGTATTCTTTTCTCCAAAGTGACGTCCTCTGGCAGTTCAGCAAAGGTCCCAGTGATCTTGATCCTCTCCAGCTCATGAACCTCCTGAATCCTAAGATCCAGTGGTGTAAATCGGGCCAATGCAATAGCCGCCGTAGTCGATATCGTGCGAAACCCACGTATGGCTTTGATGGCGAAAACTCTTTGGATGCTTTCCAGCCTTTTGCGTATGTATTGTTTCGTGACCACTGAGCCCCAGATACCAGCAGCGTAAGTAATTATGGGTTCGATAACTTGCCTATAGATAGTACTTGTGTTCTCTGGGTGGACACCCCAAGTGGGTCTCGTGAACACGCATAAGCGCTGAAAAATCCTAGTGGCTTTCGCAACCACGTATTTGACATGTGAGTCAAATCGTAGACCTTTGTCTATGATAACTCCGAGAAGTTTGATCTCGTCGGAGAAGTCCAGTGTTCGGCCGGCCATGATGATCTTGGCCTTATTGGCTTGAGGACTGAACGCTATTAGCTGCGTTTTTTCCGGACCGAAATGGAGCTTCGCGCTTATTCCCCATTTAGTTATGCGCTCTAAGGCAGTGTTGACGGTTTCTTCGAGTAGCGTGATCGTTTTGGCCGAGGCGATGAGAATTACATCGTCAGCAAACGCTTGCAGATGACAGCCTTCAGGAAGGGAAGTCTCGAAAAGATCGTCAAGGACGACGTTCCACATGATGGGTCCGCAGGCAGATCCTTGGATACAGCCCTTGGACATTCCCCGCTCTACTCTGGTGTTGGCGTGATCAAGAATAATCTTGCGGTCCCGGACATAGCTCTGTATGAGCCCATAAATGTTTTTTGGGCACTGTTTGCAGCGAAGTTGGTTAAACATTATAGGCCACCAGGCGTTGTTGAAAGCCGACTTTATGTCCAAAGAGACCGCAACAGTTTCCAATTTCTGAGCTTTATAGGAGCGGATGGTCTCAATCGCTTTATTTAGTGCGTCAACAGTACTGCGCTGCTCTGTAAAGCCGAACTGGTTGGGATTACACTTTCCAGCCTTAGCAGCCGCGTAATTCACTCTTCTGATGAAGAGCTTTTCCAGCAGCTTACCAAAGACCGAGATTAGGCCTATGGGACGAAACGAATTCAGGGATGTTGTGTCAGCTTTGCCAGGTTTGGGGATGATCTTAATATAAGCCTCCTTCCACTGTTTGGGGAAGTGCTGGAGTGTTAGGCAGCGGTTGAAAATGTCCGTCAGAAGATTAGGGTAAGATTTTGCTACTTGTTTACATATGTCTGCGGTGAGATAGTCAGTTCCTGGAGCTTTTTTGGGATTCATATGATTCAAGCACTCCAACACTTCTTCAACCGTGAAAGGGGGGTCGTTTCCAGTATTAGGCATTTCTGCCTGTTGAGCTCTCAGATTGGTGTGATAGGGTAGGTCATCAGTTGGTGTGTCAGCTGGGAAGAAATGATCGAGTAATGCCTCCGCAGTTTCTTTCCCTGTCGTGGTAAATTTGTCTCCGACTTTGAGTGTGACAGCTGGTCGTCTAGGGGTCGATTCTTTAAGGAGTCTGTTGGTGAGTGACCAAACATTCTCCTTAGTTTGCAATTGGCAGAACTCACGGAAATTTTTAGTGGACTCTGCTCTAATTTCTGCCGCGTATTCCTGCTTGGTTTTCATTTGTTCTTCCAGTAGCTGCTCCAATGGAAGACCTTGTCTCTTAGCTGAGTGAATTTTGTGGTGTTGGAAGATCACCTTCTGCTTCAGCTCCTCAAGCTTGTCGGTCCACCAAGGAGCCTTGAGCTTTGTGCCAATTTTTCTTGTGGGCATGGAACTCGAACAGGCTTCGTGAATCATATATGTTAGTTCGTCAATGATGTTCTCGAGCTCCAGGATACTTGCTCGGCTGATATCAGTATCCAGTAATATTCCAGTGAGCATGATTTCATTTAGCTTTTCTTTGAAAAGCGCCCAATTGGCCTTATCCGACTTGTACATAAAAGTAGACGTTCTTTTTGGTGGTTCTGAGGCTGATATGGCGTGGTCAATTTGAAATTCTATGGCATTATGCTGAGATTTGGTACAAGCATGTAAATTCACTTTCCAGTTGGAAATGGAGCAAAAGATTGTATCGGAAGCCAGAGTTAGGTCGACTATGGATGTGCGAAGCTGCCCATGAGTAACAGCCTCGAAGGTAGGTGTGGTTCCTTCATTGCACAAGTTGAGGTCGTTGACAGCAATAAATTCCGCGATTTCATCGCCTCTAGAATTGTTTCTGGTACTTCCCCATAGTGGGTTCCACCCGTTAAAATCACCACCTACAATTAAGCACTGATTCCTGGTACAATTAGCTAAATAATCTAGCTTCTCGAGTGTGTTATCAGGGTCTTCATCTGGCTCGATATAAACAGAAGCGATGGTGATAGGACGGTTGTTGTAGCTGATTTTGACGACACTGAGGTTGGCAGAAGAGAACTTTGACTCTCCTTGAATATTGTCTAGTCCAGGCTTGACGAGAATACAAGCCTTAACTCTTTTACCGTTGCTGAACTGGTAGATGTTTAGTCCGGTAATACCCTTAACTTCTAATAAATTACCCACATAGGGTTCCTGAATGAGGGCCACTTGGTACGGCCCGTTAATGAAAGAGAGAATAAATTCGTGTTGACTGTCTCGCGAGCGATCTATGTTACACTGTAATACTTTGAGTCTATGGTTGAATGGAGCGGCAGCCGTAATCCACTTTGTTATTTACTCTCTCTTTCACTGCACGTAGCCTAGGGCATTTATCAGATGACGCAGAATGTTGGGTGTCGGTATTAGCTTTGAATTTGTTGTTATGTTGTGTGCAGTTATAACACTTGGGTTTGCCGTTCGATTTATCCGGGCAGTTTTCGTAGCTGTGTTTGGTCGAAGCACAGTGTGAGCAAAGTGATTCCTCCGTTTTACAATGAGTTTTAGTGTGACCGAATTGAAGACACTTGTGGCATTGCAAAAACGGAGAGAATTCAGCCACTCTTACTCGCTGCCATTCGATGCATACCCTTTCGATGGAGAGAAGATTACGGTACATCTCTGGACTGACACAAAACACCGCGTTGTAAAGCTGAGGGTTGCGGTTGTTACGCTTGAAGCGGAGGGTCATTTCGTCAACCTTGTGAGATGCCAGTGAAGGGTTTTGACGCAGTATGTTTTCGACTATTTCTTCAGCGGGGGTGTCGTTCATGATACCTTTTAAAATGATCATTGGTTTGAGACGCTTCGCTGGTTCGGCGTCAACAAACTCAGATTGCTGCATTCTGTCGAGTATCTGTTTCGCTTGCTCATTATTGTCGAATTCGATCCTCATTTTATTGTTGGAGATGGTTTGTACTCTGGATGGGGCGAATGGCAACTCTCTGAAGTTGACGCTCTTTTTGAGAGCGTTTACTGCGTCTTGTCGGCTCTTAACTTCCCCTTTGGGTGTCACAATGATTGCTGGTTTACTATTAGGGACAATTTTAGGTGCAGCAGAAGAGTTACTCTTCTGGGCAGTAATGTTGGCGTAAGAGACAATATTGGCTGGTGCAACCGCTGGTGTGTTTTCTTTGATTGCCTCTCTAACCGTTTCCTTAATGTTGGATAGTTCGTTAGAGAGCGATTCGCGCACTATTCTGGCTACATCCTCTTGCAAGCTGCTCCTATCCTCCGTGATAGTGCGGTTTCGTTCCTGGGACTTGATGATTTTCCCAATTGTGATGCACTCCCTGTTGAAGCCATCGATTGTTTCCGCTGCGATTTTCCCTATTTGATCGCTATATTTAGTCGCAAGTTCTCTTTTCTCCTTCGTGACAGATGTTCTATTCGCACCAACTTGCAACGATTCCTTGATTTTATCCACCAAATCAATTATGGTATTTTTCATAGCGATAACTCGCGCATTGTTCCGTGTAATACGTTTGCAGAGAGCGTCTGGATCAGAAGCCTCTATAGTTTCGGCTATAAGTGAGTCGTCAAGTGATTTCTCAGTAGTGGTGGTCTCTTGTGTGAGTTCTTGAGTAGGCTCTTGAGTAGGCTCTAGTAACGCAAACTGATTTTCGTGAATCAAATTGTCCGCAATTCGCGTGTTTGGTGATTTCGCTAAGGCTTTTTTCGGGGGTGTTCTTGGAGTAGCCATTTTGGCTATATTATAGTGTTATTGTTATCCATAAAAGAATAAAAATTGGCTTGAAAGTATGTTTAATTTGTTAAAGACAAAGACAAAACTATTATTTTATAATTATAATTAATTTTTAATTTATTTAGTTTCAGATGCCGTTCCAGTTCCTCAAACTTAAGACGACTTGTTCGGTGAGTAATCAATCTACGAAGGCGCCCGCAGGGCAGTGAAGAATGGAGAAAGGTGAGTCAGGTAAGTTTTAATTTTAATTAGTGTAAGTTAGGTTAGGTCAGGTTATTGATTATTATGATATTTAACGTAAATTTGAGCTTTAAGACAAAACTTTTTAATAAAAATGAAGAGTTTGATAAGCTTAAACTACTTCTGTAACTATAAATTTTAAATAAACAGAAATGAATTTTTAAGAAATAATTGAAATTATTAAAATTTTCGAATGAAAAAAATAAAAATAAAAAGTTATAGACCCGCTACAGACACGATTCTTATACCGTAAGAAGCGCCGCGCTGAGTTCTAGTGACTAAATGAAACTAAACACTAAAAACTTAAAAGCTACCAAAGTTATAAGGGAAAAACATATATTTACAAAATTAGCAATTAACACTACCTTCGCCGGTCCGCCCACGTAGTAATTTTCGGTAGAACGACAAAGTCAGTGCATATAAATAGAGGCGCAAAGATAAGCTAAGTATTGATGTAAGAATTAACTGGATTGAATAAGATTTGACGAAGTTACAACGTTTGCTAACTTACTGATTTTTAAAATAAAAACATAAATTTTTTGAAACTTTAAAACTGAAATAACTAATAAACTATTGACTATACAGAAAATTATACAGATTATAAAAGTTGTAATTTGACCGAAACTAATTAATAAAACTAATTTAAACAAAATCGGTTAAAACCAGACAAGAAAATAAACAAATAATGGCCGATTTTTAATGTTTTTAAAGCAAAAAATTGGAAAAACTTTAATAACTTTTGGAAAAGTGAGAAAATGAAAAAGATAATGATGTAGGAATGTGCCTTAAGGGCGTTCAAATCTAAAACTGAAAACAGAATCTAAATTGGTCAAGTATTATAGAAGTTATGAATTTATCAAATAAATTTCAAAGCCAAAAAGTCCACCTAAGGTCCTCGTTTTGATACAAAAGACATCAACGCGCAATGTCCCTCGGAACAAAACGATTTCCCAAGTATGAAAATTCGGTTTTGAATTTATTTCTCCGAAAGTACCCAAGGGATATGCGTCGAATAAAAAATGGGGGGTTCAGAAAAAATCCACGAAGGTGCGAAAAAATTCTCAAGGCGGTAAGATCACTTTTGGTTAGGTTAGGTTAGGTTAGGTTAGGTTAGGTTAGGTTAGGTTAGGTTAGGTTAGGTTAGGTTAGGTTAGGTTAGGTTAGGTTAGGTTAGGTTAGGTTAGGTTAGGTTAGGTTAGGTTAGGTTAGGTTAGGTTAGGTTAGGTTAGGTTAGGTTAGGTTAGGTTAGGTTAGGTTAGGTTAGGTTAGGTTAGGTTAGGTTAGGTTAGGTTAGGTTAGGTTAGGTTAGGTTAGGTTAGGTTAGGTTAGGTTAGGTTAGGTTAGGTTAGGTTAGGTTAGGTTAGGTTAGGTTAGGTTAGGTTAGGTTAGGTTAGGTTAGGTTAGGTTAGGTTAGGTTAGGTTAGGTTAGGTTAGGTTAGGTTAGGTTAGGTTAGGTTAGGTTAGGTTAGGTTAGGTTAGGTTAGGTTAGGTTAGGTTAGGTTAGGTTAGGTTAGGTTAGGTTAGGTTAGGTTAGGTTAGGTTAGGTTAGGTTAGGTTAGGTTAGGTTAGGTTAGGTTAGGTTAGGTTAGGTTAGGTTAGGTTAGGTTAGGTTAGGTTAGGTTAGGTTAGGTTAGGTTAGGTTAGGTTAGGTTAGGTTAGGTTAGGTTAGGTTAGGTTAGGTTAGGTTAGGTTAGGTTAGGTTAGGTTAGGTTAGGTTAGGTTAGGTTAGGTTAGGTTAGGTTAGGTTAGGTTAGGTTAGGTTAGGTTAGGTTAGGTTGGGGTGCGTGGTCGGATAACCTCCTCGTGTGCCCGACTACTGTTTGTCCCCGTTGATCCGTGGACTGGGAACGACAGTGGGAGGGCCGGTGCACCCTGGGCGTCATTGTAAAAGAATCTTATGAGCTTCTTTTACAGCTGGCGGCTAATAATCCGACACCGAGGGGCCAGGGGACAGCGCAGTGGCGCTTACCCTGAACCTCGTTCGAACGATTGCGGAGGTCTGAAAGGGACTACGTGTCTATGTTCTACATGGAGACGGAAACCTTTCAGATAGTACGCGCGAGACGGGAGCGAATGTCTTTTCGGAGATGATTGCTCGCACACCGTGGGCCTTACAGGCCAGCGTGTCGAAGACGGAAGCCTTTTTAGGTTATACGTCTTGGGGGCTAGAGGAAAGCGCAGGCGGCGCATCCTCTAAACCCCCTTTTGAACGATCGCCGAGGTCTAAGAGGGACTACGTGTCTATGTTTACATGGAGACGGAAACCTTTTAGATAGTACGCGCCAGACGGGAGCGAATGTCTCTTCGGAGATGATTGCTCGCAGACTGTGGGCCTTACAGGCTAGCGTGTCGAAGACGGAAGCCTTTTCAGGTTGTACGTCTTGGGGTCTAGGGGAAAGCGCAGGTGGTGCATTCCCTAGCACCCCTGTTGAACGATTGCGGAGATCTAAGAGGGACTACGTGTCTATGTTTACATAGAGACGGAAACCTTTGAGATAGTACGCGTGAGACGGGAGCGAATGTCTCTTCGGAGATGATTGCTCGCAGACTGTGGGCCTTATAGGCCAGCGTGTCGAAGACGGAAGCCTTCTCAGGTTGTACGTCTTGGGGTCTAGGGGAAAGCGCAGGTGGTGCATTCCCTAGCACCCCATTTGAACGATTGCGGAGATCTAAGAGGGACTACGTGTCTATGTTTACATAGAGACGGAAACCTTTGAGATAGTACGCGCGAGACGAGAGCGAATGTCTCTTCGGAGGCGGCCGCTCAAATTCTGTGGGTCTCAGGAAGGTGCAGATGGCACGTAGTACTGAACCCACGGGCTGGCGGAAACCTGGGAGGTTCAGTGATCAATGAGGATTGCTGTATCCACTCGGGTAGTACGTACACGAGTGACCGAGGGAAAGCGCAGGTGGCGCACTATTTTCCCTTGGAAACTCGAAACTCGAACGATTGCGGAAATCTAAGTGGGAGTATGCTTCTATGTTTAACATGGGGGCGGAAACCATTCAGATAGTACGCGCGAGACGGGAGCGAATGTCTCTTCGGAGATGATTGCTCGCAGACTGTGGGCCTTACAGGCTAGCGTGTCGAAGACGGAAGCCTTTTCAGGTTGTACGTCTTGGGGTCTAGGGGAAAGCGCAGGCGGTGCATACCCTAGAACCCTTTTGAACGATTGCGGAGGTCTAAGAGGGACTATGTTTCTATGTTTACATGGAGACGGAAACCTTTCAGATAGTACGCGCGAGACGGGAGCGAATGTCTCTTCGGAGGCGGCCGCTCAAACTCAGTGGGTTTCAGGAAGGTGCAGAGGGCATGTAGTACTGAACCCACTGAGGCAGTGGAAACCTGGGTGGTTCAGTGATCGGTGAGGATCGCTGTATCCACCCGGGTAGTACGCACCCGAGTGACCGAGGGAAAGCGCAGGTGGCGCACTATTTTCTCTTGGAAACTCACAATTCGAACGATTGCGGAGATCTAAGCGGGAGTACGCTTCTATGTCAAACATGGGGGCGGAAACCATTCAGATAGTACGCGCGAGAGGGGAGCGAATGTCTCTTTGGAGGTGGCCGCTCAAACTCAGTGGGTTTCAGGAAGGTGCAGAGGGCATGTAGTACTGAACCCACTGAGGCAGTGGAATCCTGAGTGGTTCAGTGATCGGTGAGGATTGCTGTATCCACTCGGGTAGTACGCACCCGAGTGACCGAGGGAAAGCGCAGGTGGCGCACTATTTTCCCTTGGAAACTCACAACTCGAACGATTGCGGAGATCTAAGTGGGAGTACGCTTCTATGTCTAACATGGGGGCGGAAACCATTAAGATAGTACGCGCGAGGGGAGTGAAAGTCTCTCAGAGACGACTGCTCGCATATAGTGGGACTGGGATCATGCAGACGGCACTAGTACCTAACCTGCTGCGAGCGAATGTCTCTGCGAGATGGACGCTCTGAGACGTATATACGTCTCCAATCGAATGCGGAGGTCTGTAAGGGGTTACGCGTTCATGTTTACATGAATGCGGAGACCTTCAGGCAGTACGCTATAAGTGGGTCCTGAGCGTGGGTTGGGAGGCCCCGCTCTGAGGTTTATGGACTCCAAACTAGTTAGTGCGCATCTGTGCTGTGCGCTTCCTGGTGGCTGGGAGAAATCCCTTGGGATGGCAGAAGTAGTTTCTGCATCCCGTGGTGGGCTTGCGAAAGCGAGCAACTCACTGCCTTGGTCGCGGAAGTAATGCGAAAGCGATTCCCGTAGCCTTGGCACATAGTGGGCAGAGTGCACAGCGGGTGTTTTTTTAGTGGGTAGGCCCCCCCTTCCGGCCCCCCATTGAGCCCGCAGGGGCTGAGTGGGGGATCGGCTAGGCGGAAAGCGGTGTTGCCGGCGTTGAGTCGCTGGTGGCTTCCGTGGGAGAGTCCCACATAACTGCCGTCGCTCTCCCAGGCGACGGAGTATGCATAAGTACGCATTTTTTCATCCGTTAAAAAAAAAAAAAAAAAAAAAAGGTTAGGTTAGGTTAGGTTAGGTTAGGTTAGGTTAGGTTAGGTTAGGTTAGGTTAGGTTAGGTTAGGTTAGGTTAGGTTAGGTTAGGTTAGGTTAGGTTAGGTTAGGTTAGGTTAGGTTAGGTTAGGTTAGGTTAGGTTAGGTTAGGTTAGGTTAGGTTAGGTTAGGTTAGGTTAGGTTAGGTTAGGTTTTTTTTTTGCTAAATTGTAGATATTTACGATTCTTCAATTTACACGCGGCGCTATTGGTATACGCGTTGTGTAAACTGCAATGTGCAGTGTATGTTTACGGTTAGCAATTGATGAGTTTGTTAGTGTTAGTGAAATTGTATGGGATTATATTAGAATATATATATGTATATAAAATATATTTAAGGTGAAGTTCATTTTGAGCCATAATCGATTTTTTCGGTGAGCCTCATCTTATGTGCGTTCCTGACTGGGCAGTTGTTCGAGGTGGCTGCATGGTTGGTGTTAGTAGTCTCTTTGGTTTTTTGATTGTGCACTAGGCAGTTAAGACACTTGACGACAGAAGTGTTATCTTTTTTGGGACAATTTTTGTAGACATGACCCTCGAGGGAGCAGTGACTACAAAATTTAGTTTTGTTTGGGCATTTGGTTCGCGTATGTCCGAATTTCAGGCATTCGAAACATTGCAACAGAGGTGAGTGTTCCGCTACATGTATTTTGTGATGGTCAATGTTGAGTCTTTCTGAGTTTATAGCGGCATGCCAGACCTGGGGGGATGCCTTAAAGACATAATTGTATAAGTTGGGATTTCGATTGTTGAGGGTGATACAGGGTGTGAGGTTGGCGTTGATTGTGGACATGGAGTTTTTGAGAGCTTCGTTTTGGTGAATGATTATGTCCGGTATTTCCTCTGCGGGGATGGTTCTGGGGATGCCTTTAAGTACAAACATCGGTAGAAGCTTTTTCGCGACTTCCGCATCGACGTCTGGGTTGGTTTCTAAGCGTTTGAGAGTTTCCTGGCATTGGTCAGTGTTGTCAAACTCAACTTTTATTTTGTTGTTGGTGATGGCTTGGCATTTCGAGGGAGCATATGTGACATTTCTAAATGAAATGCTTTTCTGCCATTTGGTAATGGCTTCTTGTTTGGAATTTGCAGAAGGCACAGTAATTATGATTGCAGGGTTAGTAGTTTTATTCTTAGAATCTTGTGCGAGGGTAGAATTATTATTTTTTGTGGGGGTTTTAGTTACGGCGGCGTAGGATTTGCTTGTAGAGGTTGTATTAGGTGAGGAAAGTTCCTTTTTTAGTAGTGCAAATTCTGCTTTGACACAGTTAGTTACTTCTGTTTTGATACATGAGGCTATTTCATTTTTCAAGTTGGAATTGAGAGTGGGTTCAGTTTCTGTTTCTGTTGGTGTGGAGTTTGTAGCAGTGGAAAGATGTTTGGCATGATGTTTGATGGTGTTGGCAAGCGCTATTATAGCGTCTTTACTTTTTTTGGTAACACTTTTACCTAGGTTTATGTGCTTAATGATGTTCTCCGAGGCTTGAAGAACTACTTCGGTTGGGGTGCATGCAAAGTTGATTGGTTCTATTAGAGCTTCAGGTTCTGCCGAAACGGTTAGTTTGGTTAGTTCAGGCACCGCCAGATTAGTGACAGAGCCGGTGGGGGACACAAAAGGAGGTGATGGGCTTGGAACAGGATCAGGTTGGGAGGGAGGTGCTTTGGTTGGTGAGCTCTTGGAGGACATTCTCCTCCAGCTCATGGCACTAGAAGTAGCCACAGTCGCAGCTGCGGCGTTGCGTTTTGAGGTGCGTTTCATGTTTAAATTTGATCAGCCAAATTTTGGAAATTATGTGTGCTGGATTTGAAATGAGACATGGAGCGGGTGAAGCCCACTGATATGAGAGTTTTAAACTATTAACTGCTTTTCGGATACGCAAGTTATAGAAAATATTAGGGAAAACGTTGGAAAGTTAAGGTTAGGTTAGGTTAGGTTAGGTTAGGTTAGGTTAGGTTAGGTTGGGTTGGGTTGGGTTGGGTTGGGTTGGGTTGGGTTGGGTTGGGTTGGGTTGGGTTGGGTTGGGTTGGGTTGGGTTGGGTTGGGTTGGGTTGGGTTGGGTTGGGTTGGGTTGGGTTGGGTTGGGTTGGGTTGGGTTGGGTTGGGTTGGGTTGGGTTGGGTTGGGTTGGGTTGGGTTGGGTTGGGTTGGGTTGGGTTGGGTTGGGTTGGGTTGGGTTGGGTTGGGTTGGGTTGGGTTGGGTTGGGTTGGGTTGGGTTGGGTTGGGTTGGGTTGGGTTGGGTTGGGTTGGGTTGGGTTGGGTTGGGTTGGGTTGGGTTGGGTTGGGTTGGGTTGGGTTGGGTTGGGTTGGGTTGGGTTGGGTTGGGTTGGGTTGGGTTGGGTTGGGTTGGGTTGGGTTGGGTTGGGTTAGGTTAGGTTAGGTTAGGTTAGGTTAGGTTAGGTTAGGTTAGGTTAGGTTAGGTTTTTTTTTTTTTTTTTTTTTTTTTTTTTTTTTTTTTTTTTTTTTTTTTTTTTTTTTTTTTCCACTGCTCCCCAGACTCGAGGTCCAGGCCTTTTTATATCTATATTCCTCATTCATTCAAGTTCACGCTTTTATTCCTCTCGCACTAGTATTCCGCATTCTTATTCTTTCTATCATTCATCCTCTTATATTCTTTAACGGGTGGGATGCCCGCCTAACAGTACTTGTTTTTATGTCTTTATTTATTTATTCAAAACAAGGGTAATTAAAGCCACACGAATGTTTTCCAATTTTGTTACAATTTTCTTCTGGTTGTTCTTATTCTACTGTTTCATAACAGTTTTACAGTGTTATTTATTTACAATAATTTTTATTATCTTATTTATCTAATACAATTCCTTATGTTCTATTTCTTTCCCATCACCTTTTTGTTGATCATTATATCTATCGCTGGTTACAGTTTTTTAGAATTTTCTAGTTGCATTTCTCTTAGTTTTACTTAACTTATTACATCACTCGTATTGTTACTACTTTATCTATTTATTTATCTACAGTTTTGCTTATCATACATCATACATCGGTTTCTTATCAACTATTAATTATCATACATAATACATCGGGTTCTTATCAACTATTACACACTTAACTGATTATCTATGTTAACATTTACTTGCTTACTTTTAAAAGGTAGGTGTATATATATACTAATGATATATATTTCTATCCTATTTATTTTCTTAATTCTATTTACAGACTGTTTTTGTTCATCATAGTATTACTCCACTGAGGTTTTGTTCTATTTTAACCTAATTTTAATCTGTAGTATTGTCGTATTTAGTTAATTACCTATTTTTCCTATCATGTGTATTTGTTTGCTTATTCATTATATTTTTTCAAGTAGTCATTATATATTCTATTAATATATAATACTATCTTATTTCTTTTACCTTTATTCCATGATACCTGTTTTATATTATGTTTTATTTATTATATCCTATTTTTATTGATTTTATACTGAACTTAAATTTTGTTATTTAGCTACTTTATTTCGACTTAATTTCTTTATTTATTAATTTTTTCAAATTTATTAATATCAATATATGCATTTAAATTTTAGAACTGTTGAAAATGTTATTATGTCTACAAAGTAAAATACAAATTTAGTTTGTAGCACATGTGTTGTGGAGTAAAGTGTGATTGGCTTGGTGTTATTGCCTCTTGTTCATTCCGTGTAGTATGATGTCGTGGATCTGGCCAAATAATCCCATTTACTCCGCACTGGGCACTCCTCGCTATATGCGTTGTGGTTCGTATTTTTGTTCCCTACGTGCACACAGTTGCAGCACTCCGGGTCAGATTTGGCGAGCCAATCATCACAATTGGCCCGCAAATGCGGCCCTCCGCAGTGACTGCATCTGTCTGCACTGTGGGTACAATATTTTCTACCATGCCCATACGCTAAGCATCTCGAGCACTGGATGAGAGGAGACTGGTCCTCCACCCTGACCCGCTGGAGGTCAATGTGCAGTACGCCGGCCTCCGTCATCCTGTGCCAGAGGAGGGGAGAGACTTGGAGAATGATGTGGGATGCGTTTGGGTTCCTGGTTCTTTTCTTGTATTTGACTGTTATTTTTTGTTCCTCTTCCGTTCCTCCGTAGATGTTTGCATTTTGCGTTTTTATTGCTGCTAGGAGCGAGTCGTCGTCGAAGTCGTCGCTTTGTACGACGTCTTTTAAGATAACCAACGGATCTTTGTTTTTGATTCGTGCGACTTGTAATTTCGCGTCCTTTTCTTCGATTCGGTTTATTACCTCTTCTAGCTCGACCTTGTCGCGGCAACCTATAATCACTTTCTGATTTTTGGCTTTTCGTATTCTATCTATTTTCCTACCTTCTTTTGTCGCGTCCACCGCGCGCCTCACTCTTTCGAGGACCTCCCCGCTGGTTTCCACAGCGTTATCCGAGGTCACTACGACGGAGTGAAGCGCCGGTGCTGGACGAGATTTTGTGGCCATGGGCGCCCCGGCAACAGCCGCGTACGTGCGCTTTCGATCTGGGGTCGTTTGTGGTTGCTGATGCCCCGCTTGTTCGAGAAGTTTGGTGGTCTCGCTCAGGCGATCGTAGGTCCCACGGGTGTTTTCATTGACCGTTTTTAGTGTAGTGTCCATGGACTCGAGCTTTGCCTGGTGCCTGTTGTTGCTATAGGCGATGTCGCCCAGGCTTTCCTCGATCCCGCTCAATTTGTCCATCACCGTTTTTGTTGCTGTGCTTTGAGTGACGGTCTGTGTCACGGTCTTCATTTCTGCGATCGCGAGGGTTAGGACGTTGGTCTGGTCCTTGACACTTTGCCTGGCGTCTTTATTTGCCTCTACGATGAGCGATTTTAGTTCAGCTAGTTCCCTTTCCATCTGCGCCAGCTTACTGTCACCTTCTTCGCTTTCTTTTCCTGTGCCAGGCGCAGGGGACGTCGCTGACGCATGGGTTGTATGTTTTAATTTATTCTCAATCTCCGTAACTTGATCGCTCAGCTCGAAGAGGGAGTTCAGCATATCCTCGATCTGGAGTTCCACGTATTCCCGCATGTCCTTTCTCATTGTGGGGTTTTTCTTCATCCTCAGTGGGATGCTCTCAGCCGCTATCATCAAGCTCTCGAGGAGAACGCCAGGAGTACTCTTGCGTTCATTTGGCTGGCATGCTGTCGCCCTGTAGGCTTTCAATAATGCCTTTGACTGGCGCGTGGCGCCAGGACGCCTGATAAAGGCTTCGATCGGGGGCAGAGTCTCAGTCTCCGTGTCTGAACAGTAGTGTTCAGTTGCTGGTGATGTTCCCGGTTTTGTTCTGGGACTAGGACTCTGGACTTTCCCCGGTCTGCCCACAGGCGTGCGGACGAAAGCCATTTCTGTTTTGGTGTGGAGGGAGCAGTATCGTCAAATGTCAAATGTAAAAGTGTAAAATTATTTTAAAATTAAGCCTAAGTGTATATGTGTATAGTATAACTGTAAATATATATAATATTTGTCACTAGCCTAGTATGCGACCTGCGCTGTCAGGTTTTACGTCAGTGGTATTGAAATTTAGGTAGATTACCTAATTTTAATCAAAAAATTTTATTTAACCTATGTAGAGTCACTAAATGTGGCTCTACGTCTCTATGTGTAAACTATAGTATGCGTGGTGACCTTAAGTACCTATCAGTAAAAACTGCTAATTTTTAAAATTTTTTCCTAAAAAGTTATAACAAATTTTCTTAAAAACAAGATGGCCGCCAAAATGGCGATCGCAGCGTCAAAATAAGGGTCGCCGGCTGACTCCTACCACCGAGCCCTATCTCCCGACCCCTCGCACGCCCCTCTACGTCCAATAGTTCTCGAGCATTCGCCACCGGAATATCCCGGAAAAACCGGATAAAAACCGGATAAAGACGAATAACTCGAGAAATATCGGCCGGAGTGCCCGGGTATGTGGTATTTCCTGGTTGATCTCCTCAAGCCCCACCCCCCAGTGGGGTTTTTGGAAATAAATTTCCAAAGTCCCCCTAGGGTGGAACGACCCCACCGAGACGATAGTGGGCTACCGGGGAAACCAACCAGCGAAATCCCTAACTCTCTAGTCCCAATAGTTTGGGAGATATGGCCCCTCAAAGTTTTTCAAAATGGCGTCCAAGATGGCGGACGCCAACTTTGGAGGGCTGTATCTCCGGCGCTATTGGGGCTAGGACCCTGGTGTTTGGGGCTGTTGGGGGTGCCCTGGCGAGATCTTGCTCGCAAGCGGGGAAAATCAGGGGGTTATGTGAGGGTGGGAAAAATGGGATTTCTGGGGTTGAGTGGGGTAGAGGAGAGGAACACACACGGAATGTTCCAAAGAACCGGAAAGATCGGATGGGTAGGTTGGGAGATACGAGGGATTTAAAAACGACTCCCCCAGGGGTAATGTAAGTACCCCTGATTTTCAAAAAATCGTAGCTCCCAAACTACTCGTCGTAGAGGCGCGGGGTTTTCGACGTCGTGGTGGGGGGATACTGGGCCACCGGATATACTGGCCAGAATCCGGATATAGGCACAATATAGAAATCCGGGATTTCACCCCACCAGTCGGGTAGGGGGACAAAAAATAAGCCCTGCTGCGAAAGCCCCGCCTCTCTAGGCCGAAAAACAAAGGGATTACAGGCAGGAGAAAATTTATCCGGTTTTGGGCAAAATGGCCGCCGAACCGGATAAATCGTAATAGAGGGCCTAGCCCACCGGTGTTTGGGCTCTAGAGTGGTAGCAGGGACACCTAAAACCTATGGTAGGCCGTCCCAACCCCTATCTTCAACCCCCAAAACGAGAACACAAAAAATAACCTAAAAAATAAAATAACTCCTAAACTATATATCCTAAAAATCTAAAAGTGGTACCTAAAATTAGAGCTTCGTAAGTACTATGATGAACCAACAGAAACTTATAGCTAACACTTAAAACCAAAGTACAATTCGAGGGGGAAGTTTTCACCCCTAAGTTAAAAAATTTATAACTACTAAACTATAAAACCGAATTGAAAAATTTAAAAAGTTAAAGGAAGCTATTCATATGTACAATTTTTAAGAACATTAACTTTGGCTACTCTCATATGAAAATTTTTTAAAATAAAACTTTTAATTTTTTACAATTTTTAAAAAGTGATAACTTAACTTCTTTCTATCCGATTTCGCTGTGCGAGACGTCAAATGACTCGGCGCGCTGCGCTCCTTCTGCTGGTATCCTCTTCACCACCCGGCCACCCCGGGAAGACAGACCACGTGGTTGGAGGTTAAGTAGGAATTTGCTAATTTCTCCGCGGATATCGCGGGAAAAAATCAGCAAGTTGCACCGCTGTGTAGGGGGCGCTGAGGCGCACACGACGACAATTTGAGATCCCACGCGTCTCGCAAACTGCGGACGTTATGGGCGAAAAACTGACGGATTTTTGCACTTTTTCCGTGAAATTTGCACTATTTCACTAATAACTTCCACAGCACTTAAGGGATTTTCGCGCACTTTTCACTGCCGTGTAGAGCTCGTCAGCGCGCAACTTTAGACGTATAACACTTGGTGGTACGCTCTGGATTTACCACTTTTATGAATTTTTTAAAGTAGGAGCAACGTGGTTTCTGGGCGTTCTCGACGGCGGTCGGAGCCAGAATGGTTAGGTTAGGTTAGGTTAGGTTAGGTTAGGTTAGGTTAGGTTAGGTTAGGTTAGGTTAGGTTAGGTTAGGTTAGGTTAGGTTAGGTTAGGTTAGGTTAGGTTAGGTTAGGTTAGGTTAGGTTAGGTTAGGTTAGGTTAGGTTAGGTTAGGTTAGGTTAGGTTAGGTTAGGTTAGGTTAGGTTAGGTTAGGTTAGGTTAGGTTAGGTTAGGTTAGGTTAGGTTAGGTTAGGTTAGGTTAGGTTAGGTTAGGTTAGGTTAGGTTAGGTTAGGTTAGGTTAGGTTAGGTTAGGTTAGGTTAGGTTAGGTTAGGTTAGGTTAGGTTAGGTTAGGTTAGGTTTTTTTTTTTTTTTTGCAAATTGTAGATATTTACGATTCTTCAATTTACACGCGGCGCTATTGGTATACGCGTTGTGTAAACTGCAATGTGCAGTGTTTGTTATGGTAAGCAATTAATGGGTTTGTTAGTGTAAGTTAAATTGTATGAGATTATTTTAAAATATATATATGTATATAAAATATATTTAGGTGAAGTTCATTTTGAGCCATAATCGATTATTTCGGTGAGCCGCATCTTATGTGCGTTCCTGACTGGGCAGTTGTTCGAGGTTGCTGCGTGGTTGGTGTTGGTAGTCTCTTTGGTTTTTTGATTGTGCACTAGGCAGTTGAGACACTTGACGACTGATGTGTTGTCTTTTTTGGGACAATTTTTGTAGATATGTCCTTCGAGGGAGCAGTGGCTACAAAATTTAGTTTTGTTTGGGCATTTGGTTCGTGTATGTCCGAATTTTAGGCATTCGAAACACTGCAACAGGGGTGAGTGTTCCGCTACATGGATTTTGTGATGGTCAATGTTGAGTCTTTCCGAGTTAATGGCGGCATGCCAGACCTGGGGGGATGCCTTAAAGACATAGTTGTATAGATTCGGGTTTCGATTATTAAGGGTGATACAGGGTGTGAGGTTGGCGTTAATTGTGGACATGGAGTTTTTGAGAGCTTCGTTTTGGTGTATGATTATGTCCGGTATTTCTTCTGCGGGGATGGTTCTGGGGATGCCTTTTAGTACAAACATCGGTAGAAGCTTTTTCGCGACTTCCGCATCGACGTCTGGGTTGGTTTCCAAGCGTTTGAGAGTTTCCTGGCATTGGTCAGTGTTGTCAAACTCAACTTTTACTTTGTTGTTGGTGATGGCTTGGCATTTCGAGGGAGCATATGTGACATTTCTAAATGAAATGCTTTTCTGCCACTTGGTGATGGCTTCCTGTTTGGAATTTGCAGAAGGCACGGTAATTATGATTGCAGGGTTGGTAGTTTTATTTTTAGGATCTTGTGCGAAGGTAGAATTATTATTTTTTGTGGGGGTTTTAGTTACGGCGGCGTAGGATTTGCTTGTAGAGGTTGTATTAGGTGAGGAGAGTTCCTTTTTT
Source organism: Catoptria pinella (assembly GCA_963556745.1). NCBI lineage: Eukaryota > Metazoa > Arthropoda > Insecta > Lepidoptera > Crambidae > Catoptria > Catoptria pinella. The sequence continues at coordinate 90,158 of OY750777.1, read as the reverse complement.
AGTAGAGCAAATTCTGCTTTGACACAGTTGGTAACTTCTGTTTTGATACATGAGGCTATTTGGGTTTTCAAGTTAGAATTAAGAATGGGTTCTGTTTCTGTTTCTGTTGGAGTGGAAATTGTAGCAATGGAAAGATGATTGGCATGATGTTTGATGGTGTTGGCAAGCGCTATTATAGCGTCTTTGCTTTTTTTGGTAACGCTTTTACCAAGGTTGATGTACTTAATGATGTTCTCCGAAGCTTGGAGAACAATTTCGGTTGGGGTGCATGTAAAGTTGATTGGTTCAATTAGAGTTTCAGGTTCTGCCGCAACAGTTGGTTTATTTAGTTCAGGCACAGCCAGATTAGTGACAGAGCCGGTGGGGGACACAAAAGGAGGTGATGGGCTTGGAACAGGATCAGGTTGGGAGGGAGGTGCTTTGGTTGGTGAGCTCTTGGAGGACATTCTCCTCCAGCTCATGGCACTAGAAGTAGCCACAGTCGCAGCTGCGGCGTTGCGTTTTGAGGTGCGTTTCATGTTTAATTCTGATCAGCCAAATTTTGGAAATTATGTGTGCTAAATTTGAAATGAGACATGGAGCGGGTGAAGCCCGCTGATAAGAGAGTTTTAAACTATTAACTGCTTCTCGGACGCGCAAATTATAGAAAATATCAAGGAAAAGGTTGAAAAGTTAGGTTAGGGTTAGGTTACAAGTTAGGTTATGTGATAATTTAAAGACTATTGTAGCTATTCGCGTGATTTAAAAAGATATGAGTGGTGCTTGGCAAGTTTAACAATAAACAGAAGCAAAAATGCTGAAAAGTGCAGTATTAAACTATTTATTAATAAATTAAATTTGAGAAAATTAAAAATTTAAAAGTGCGTTAAAATATCCAACAAACTCGCTAGAGACGTGTTTGATATTTCAAAACAAGCGCTTTACAAAATTCTATTCGAATTATAAAGCAGAACTATAATCAAAGAAAGGTTATGGAAGATATTAAAGAAAGAGTGACCTAGGTTAGGTTAGATTTAGAAGAAAATTATAACTGTCGGTTAAAAATCTAATGTTAAGGTTAAAGTTATGTTCTATATATACAAAGGTGGACAATAGCTAGATCTATGTTTTAATTAAAACAGAATTGAAAAAGAATGAAGGGATCAAAAGTTATAACGTTTGCTAATAATTAAATTTTATGACCAAAATTAATGTAAAATTGAAAATTTCAAACTCAAATTATGAGAAAACTATAAGATATAGAATAAATATTTCTATATAAGAAAGACGTAGAATAGTAAGGAGAATAATTAGAGATATCAATAATAAAAATCCGTCAGAACGGAAAAAAGTTATTAAGGGTTTTTGAGTGAAAATAAAGAATTTTTAATGAAAATATTGAAAAAACTGGAATAATTAGATCAAATTTTAAGTTAGGTGGTTAGATGATTAATCAAAATATGCCTTAAGGGCTACTGAATCTAAATCTGAAAACTAAATTACAAAATGTCAAATGGAGAAAAAGTTGGTTAGGTTAGGTTAGGTTAGGTTAGGTTAGGTTAGGTTAGGTTAGGTTAGGTTAGGTTAGGTTAGGTTAGGTTAGGTTAGGTTAGGTTAGGTTAGGTTAGGTTAGGTTAGGTTAGGTTAGGTTAGGTTAGGTTAGGTTAGGTTAGGTTAGGTTAGGTTAGGTTAGGTTAGGTTAGGTTAGGTTAGGTTAGGTTGGGGTGCGTGCCAGACAACCTCCTCGTGGTGCACCCTGGGCGCCACTGCTCTGTTGCGGTGGTGGCGAATAGTCTGGCGAGGCGGGACCCGGCCGGCGTCTTGGACATATTCCGAGTAGCGGCGGCGCGGGTCGGTGTGGTGGGGGCCTTTTTAGGCCCAGCGGTCCGTGGGGACGTAGTTCCAGTAGAGCCGGAATCCTGTACATGGTGCAGGTCCGGAGGCCGCCACTGTTAGTGGGGGCCGCGTGGAAGGACACCACTTTAAAAATCCAAGGGGAGCCTATCCCCCTTTCAAAAATAGGCCAAAAACCATGAAATGGACAAGTGTAAAGAGAAATTACCCCAGGAGGGTACCAGCTGCTCCGCAGCTGGAGAATCCCTCCCGGTCACCTCACCGGTGCCCGGCAGCTCCTCGTATTCTGGGGGGAGCAACAACTGTCTAGCGGACAACGCGCTGTGTCCAAGGAAAAACTGCGCCGAAACAAATTTACGCGACCGGTCTGTGTCGACTGCGTCGGAGAGTTACGAGGAGGCGGAAGGAGACCGCGAAACCAGCAACCCGGGTCCTGATAAAAAAGGACAACTGAAACTTGGTTTCTCGAATGAAGATGTCAGTAGGATGCGTGTGATGGCAAATACAAAGCTGGATTCGGACACGGATGGTGTTTTTAAACACCCTCGATCAGTTGGGTCAGAGATGGATACGGACGGTTCTGTTCATAGCGAAAGTGGCACGAGCACTGCCCGCGCCAACAGCAATGGGAAAGGACTGGCACGTAAGAAGAAAGCCAAAGGGAAGGGGAAGCGGAAAGAGATAGGAACTCATGCGGGCACGGAAATCGCCATGAGGCAGGACACGGAAACAGAAGGAGAAACGATTAGTACAAAGAGGGGGAAAGGTACTTATGAAGGAATAGGGACTGCTAAAAAAAGGTACTACAGGTCAAAGGATGGTCCTGTGGATGGGGATTTTGATGCAGGAGTGTATCAGGAAGAAGAGGGTCCTAGAAAAATGCAGAAGAAAGGGTCGCCGCAGAACGGCTCACCAAGGAAAGGGTCACCTCAGGAGTTTATGAAGGATACGCAGGAGAGGACCGCGAAAGAGGTTGGCTCGGATGGTGGGCTGACGGAGGCGGTGAATGGGGAAATGAACAAGTTGTTTTCTGTAGTTCAGGATTCTAGGCAGATAAGTAAAGTCGCGAAGGAAGATATCCGAAGGCTGGGGAACAAGGTGGTGGAAATGGTTCATGAAAAAGAGAATCAGGGCTTTGGCGAAGAAATAAGGCGCTTGAAAGCGGAAAACCAAAGGCTATCAAATCAGATGGCGCTTTTGGTGCGGGAACTGAAGGCTCTCAAGGAGGCTGCACAAGATAAGAACACGGAACTTGCAAAGCTGAAGAGAGCTGAAAGGAAGCAGAACAAGACGGAAGGAATTGAGGGAGAATCTGAAGGATTACCTGAAAATTTACTGGAGGTGGTCAGGAGGACTGCTATTGAGGCGGTGCAGTTCGTGATCGGTTCCAGGTTTGATGGCCTCGAGTTGGATGGGAGGATCGCACCTGCTCCAAATCGTCGTCCCCCTCTTCAGGCGGATAGGCGGAGAGCGGGTGACGCTGCAGCGGCGCCGTTGAGGCCGGGGCCACGTATGACGTACGCCGCGGCTGCGGCAGGGCCTTCTCGCTCCGCTGAGGAAGTCGAAATGCAGCTGCTGGATTCAACGATCCCTAACCGTGGGACTGAGGAGGAGTGGTTGAAGGTTGGTAGGAATGGGAAGCCTCTAAGGGAGAAAAAACAAACTCCAGCAGCGCAGCCGAAGGCCAAACCGGCGAAGCCTAAAAAGGCACCGAAGAAGCCGAAAAAGAAACTGCTAACACCCCCTCAAACGGCAGCGGTGGTGATTACGATTCCAGCAGAGGCAGAGGGGAAAGGTGTGACTTATGCGGAGGCAATTAGTAAGGCCAGACAGGCGGTGAAGCTGGAGGAGCTGGGGCTGGAGCGGATCAATGTTAGGGTCACTCAAACGGGTGCGCGCTTAATTGAGATCCCGGGCTCGGAAGGGGCCGAAAAAGCGGACCTGATGGCTGGGAAGCTTCGGGTCGCGTTGGAGGGAGTCGCGATTGTCTCCAGGCCTGTGAAGTGCGTGGACGTACGCATTTCCGGTCTGGATGACTCGATCACAGAGGAGGCTGTCCGGGAGGCCATGGCTGAGAAGGGAGGGTGCCCCAAGGAGCACATAAAGGTGGGACCCATTAGACCTGGTCCAGGTGGTTTGGGGGTAATCATGACGAAATGTCCCACCGCAGCAGCGAAGGTTCTCGTGGAAGAGAAGAAGGTAATGATAGGGTGGAGTTGTGTGCAGGTTAAACTGCTGGAGGCCCTCCCCCTCCGGTGCTATAGATGCATGGCGGTGGGACATACGCGTCAGGTGTGTACGTCAGTGGTAGACCGCTCGAAAGCCTGCTATAGGTGTGGCAAAGATGGGCACAGAGCCGCAGAATGCAGCAAAGAGCCGGAATGCACCATGTGCCTAGCAGCTAAACTGCCTGCCGGACACGTGATGGGCGGGAAAAGCTGTCGTCCCCCGCCTGTCAAAGTTAAGATCCCTACCAGGTTTAAGGGGGCAGACAGTAAGAATGGCAATAATGCCATGGAGATAGCTAGTGCCTCTTAATGGATAGAAGAGACCTCAACTTTCTCCAGGCTAATATAAACCACTGCGCTGCTGCACAGGATCTCCTGATGCAGCACGCAGTGGAATTCAAGTCGGATCTTTTAGTGATCTCTGAGCCGTATTGCGTGCCACAACGCAACAATTGGGTAGGAGATGACGCGGACACCGTCGCTATACTGGCACCGGTTAGGGCCACCATCTCCCCTCCCCTCTCGGTTAGAGAGAGGGGACCGGGTTATGTGGCTGTGGCCTGGGGGGATCTTGCCCTATTGGGCGCTTATTTCTCTCCGAACCGGTCGGTGGCTGAACTGGCGCAGTGGTTGAATGTCTTGAGCGGAGTAGTTCGGCGGTTGAGTCCCATGCAGGTGCTGGTAGCAGGGGACTTCAATGCTAAGCACTCAGCGTGGGGTTCCGCCACCATTGACATAAAAGGCACGATGGTCAATGACTGGGCGTTGTCTGCGGGGTTGGTTGTCCTCAATAGGGGCACGACACTTACTTGTGTCCGGGGGACCCGAGGTTCTAGGGTGGACCTTACCCTGGCGACTCCTGCTTTGGCCGACAGGGTGTGTAACTGGACGGTCCTAACGGAGCCGGAGACCTTGTCGGACCACAGGTACATCCGTTTCAGGGTCTCCCCAAGGGCGGGAACACCTGCGGCAAGTACGCGTCCAACAAGCTCCTATTTCCCGAGATGGGCCGCTGCAAAGCTCAACAAGGAGCTAGCAGAAGAGGCTGCGATTGTGGAGGCTTGGTGCAGTGAGGCCCGACAAGTGGGAGGGAGCATTGAGGAGCGTGTAAGACAAGTTACTCGCTCCCTCACAGCTGTTTGCGACGCGGCTATGCCGAGGGTTTATGGCCCCCCCCAAAAGTCGCAAGTATATTGGTGGTCGGCGGAGTTGGAGGGCTTACGGGCAGCCAGCTTACGTGCCAGGCGAGCTCTACAGAGAGGTAGGCGTCGTCGCAGGAGAAGGACAGGGTTGATCCAAAGGCTCCTGACGGCCTATAGAGAGGCCAAAAAAGCCTTTCAACTCGGCATAGCCAGGGCCAAGGACCAGGCTTGGGAGGAGTTCTTGGCAAGTCTGGACAGAGACCCGTGGGGGCGCCCGTTTCAGATGGTTAGGAGCAAACTCCGCCATCAGGCGCCACCCATGGATTCCATGGAGCCGGAACTTCTCACTAGGGTGGTGGCGAGCCTCTTCCCTGGGTTTACACCGTTGGTGGCACCTTTGAGGGTCCCGCAGGGCGCGACCGGGGAGGGATCGGGTTTTTACCGGGTAACGGAGGCGGAAATGGAGGGCGTGGTAGAGCGGCTCTTATCGAAGAAGAAGGCACCGGGCCCTGACGGCATCCCAGGGAAGGTGCTGCCCATAGCGCTGAAATACCTTGGGGAATCTCTCAGGGAGCTTTTCAGCGACTGTATAGAAGCGGGTGAGTTCCCCAAAGAATGGAAGCGTGGGCGCCTGTGTCTACTTCCAAAGGATGGTCGACCGCTGGATTCTCCGTCGGCCTACCGTCCCGTAGTGTTGCTAGATGAGGTAGCCAAAATGCTAGAGAGGATTCTCGCTGATAGGATTGTGCAACACTTAGAGACGGTGGGCCCTAACCTCGCAGAAAACCAGTACGGTTTCCGGAGACAGCGCTCGACCATAGATGCCGTCCAAGCGCTAAGGGACCTGACGGAAAGGGCCATAGAAAAAGGGGAAGTGGTTGTCGCGGTGTCCTTAGACATAAGGAACGCGTTCAACTCACTTCCCTTCGGAGTCATTAAAGACGGGTTGAGGTACCACGGTCTCCCCCCCTACCTCGTTAAAATAATTGAGAGCTACCTAGAGGGTAGAGAAGTTATCTACCCCTCTAGAGAGGGAGGGTTGGTAGCCAGACGAATGGTATGCGGTGTTCCACAGGGCTCAGTTCTTGGGCCTTTGCTGTGGAACATCGGGTACGATTGGTTACTGCGTGGGGTTCTCTTGCCCCGGATGAGCGTACTCTGTTACGCTGATGACACTTTGGTCGTCGTTCGGGGCAAGACATTTGCAGAAGCGAAGAGACTGGCAGAGGTGGGCTCCTCTTTGGTCATTGAGAGAATTAGGAACCTGGGGCTAAACGTCGCCATAGAGAAGACGGAAGTAATCTGCTTCCATGGACCAAGGAGGAGCCCTCCGGCGGGGACTAGTCTGTGCATTGACGATGCCACAGTTCCGTTGCGCACAGCAATTAAGTACCTGGGGCTAATTCTTGACGGAAGGTGGAACTTCGAGGAGCACTTCCGACAACTAGCCCCGAAGCTTGTAAAGACGGCGAACACACTGGGACGCATTCTGCCGAATATTGGGGGTCCTGGTGAAAAGTGTAGGAGGCTCTATGACGGCGTTCTAAAAAGTATGGCGATGTACGGCGCGCCGGTCTGGGCAGATCGTATAAATGACCGTAACAGGAGGATGATCCATCAGGCTCAGAGAGCAATGGCGTTACGGATCATTCGCGGGTACAGGACAGTCTCGTACGCAGCGGCCTGTACACTGGCGGGAGTGCCTCCCTGGGAGTTGGAGGCCCGGGTCCTCAGGGAGGTATACAAAGATCGTAGGGCTGCGCACGAGAGAGGTGAGCGTCCTACAGTTGAAGAGGCGATCGCTGTTCGGCAAATGGCGAAGGAGGTGCAAATGGAGGTGTGGAAGGAGCAGCTAGAGACCGAACCCTACGGCGCCAGAACAATAGAGGCGGTCAGGCCGCTCCTTGAAGAATGGTGCTCCCGCCGGCATGGGACGCTAACCTTTAGGCTGACGCAGATGCTTTCCGGACACGGGTGTTTCGGAAAGTATCTGTGTCGGATAGGAAGGGAAGCGTCTCCACAGTGCCATGAGTGCGGCGATGCGGAGGACAGCGCACAGCACACCCTTGAGGTGTGTCCTGCCTGGGCTCCGCAGCGCGGCACTCTGGTCGCTGTGATCGGAAGGGATCTCTCGCTGCCCGGCGTGGTACGAACCATGCTGGCCACCGAGAGATCCTGGGAGGCGGTAGTCTCCTTCTGCGAGGAGGTAATCCTGCAGAAGGAGGCATCGGAGCGGGTTCGCGAAGAGGAAGCTCATGCGAACCGGCTCCGACGCAGACGGGTGGGTGGTAGGAGGAGGCGCTATGCGCACCTCATACCACTCTAACGAGGACCACGTGGGCGGTGGGAGGTGACCCACGCCCGCATTGCACGGTCCCCGACCGTCTAGGGAGATGGCCAGACTTGCCCGGCCATCTCCCAACCGCGAGGAGGCCCGGATAGCCGGGCATGCCGCCGGGTCAATGGGGTGAATGCCACAACGGACCCCCGAATGACCCATCCGGTGGCGAGAGGGCAAGTGCCGGAGTTTTTTAGTGGGTATTCCCTCCTCCCGAGATCCCACCGAACCGCTTGGTTGGGTGGGATCACGGGAGCAGTCGTGGAGGGAGCTGCAACGCTGAATGTTGCGGTCCCCTCCTGGCGAGCCCCACATACCCCCTCCCCGCTCACCTGCGGGGGGGGAAGCGCGTAAAGGCGTTTTTCTTCGGCATAAAAAAAAAAAAAAAAAAAAAAAAAAAAAAAAAAAAAAAAAAAAAAAAAAAAAAAAAAAAAAAAAAAAAAAAAAAAAAAAAAAAAAAAAAGGTTAGGTTAGGTTAGGTTAGGTTAGGTTAGGTTAGGTTAGGTTAGGTTAGGTTAGGTTAGGTTAGGTTAGGTTAGGTTAGGTTAGGTTAGGTTAGGTTAGGTTAGGTTAGGTTAGGTTAGGTTAGGTTAGGTTAGGTTAGGTTAGGTTAGGTTAGGTTAGGTTAGGTTAGGTTAGGTTAGGTTAGGTTAGGTTAGGTTAGGTTAGGTTAGGTTAGGTTAGGTTAGGTTAGGTTAGGTTAGGTTAGGTTAGGTTAGGTTAGGTTAGGTTAGGTTAGGTTAGGTTAGGTTAGGTTAGGTTGGGGTGCCATGCCAGACAACCTCCCCGTGGTGCACCCTGGGCGTTACCGTTTTTGATACGGTGACGGCTAATGGTCTGGCAGTCGGAGACAGTGCCAGTTTTGCCCTGGTACTGTCCAACTCGTTACCCCGTACGTGGTGCGGGACCGAGGGCCGCTATCTTAACAGATGGGGGCCGAGAGGAAGACAACCTCAGAAAAAATTACCTGGTGGGGACCACTTGGTCTTCTCCCGCTTTTGCGGGTGTTGTAGGTTCCGAGTCGGCGTCCTGGACGTATTCTGGGTAGCGGCGACTCGGTTCGGGCTCGGCTGGCGACCTGGAGATTCCAGGTAGCGGCAGTGCGAGCGTGGGCGGCGGGTTCGTCCGGTTGCGGTAAAACGTAATCGGCGGACGGGCACTTGTGCCAACCGTCGGCAAAACCGGTGACCTAGTCACGTCTTAGGGCCGGTGAGGCTGCCCTTAATTGGGTGTCCTCGCGAGGAGACAACCTCCATAAAAAATCCCCAACCCTAAGCTCGTTGTCGTGCAAGGCGAGAGGGTGTATGGCCGGTGGGAAACCGGTCTTTACGCGACAACGGAGTAGGGGACTTGCGGCCCCCCTGCTTCGATAACTCCTACGCTTGCCCGGGTATGGGGCCTCTGCCCGGGTGGACGTCGTATTTGTCACCATACTCGTGGGATTAATTATGGATAAATCTTTACTTTTAAAATTTCCAAAGAAAGACGGGCCTAGCTCAGGCGGAAGCGAGCAGGGAAAGAAGCCTAGCTCAGGCGGGTCAAACGAGCCTACGCTTTCTGCGTCAGAGATGCAATCAGCATCAGAGATGAACTCCTCTGATGAGGAGACCCTCTCCATGGGGGGTAGTCTTCCTAACCTCGCCGCTAGTGGGAATAGGAGAAAGCGCCATCTGCGCGTGAATGATGTTCCGAACCCCGTCGGTGCAGATGGAGGAATCAATGTGTCGGCAGGCGTGAACAAAATCAGGAAGTCTGCAGTACTCGGCCGTGGTCGGGGTGGGCCGGGTAGGAAAGGGCGTGCTCCTACTAACAGCATACACGTCGGCCTTCCAGCGGCAAAGGCATGTTTGAAGAGATTGGAGCATGAGGACGAGGAGCTGGAAGCCGAAAGGCAACTGGCCGCTGAGCGACAGCAGCAGATGTTTGAGCGTCCACTGTCGGAGTATGACAGGGATGCCGAAGAAGTAATGGAGTACCTGGGAGAAAATGAGCAGTGGGAAACTTACTCGGTCGAAGGTTCTGCGTCTGGGGAGACGGGTGAAAGCACGGCGACACTCCGGGATAAAGCCTTCGAACAGATAAGGGCTATCAAGGATGTGTCGCACAGATCCAAGAGGTTGAGTGGTCCTTGCCAGAAAGTCCTAAACGAGGCAACCCGATCTCTAAGTGAAATCTTGGAGGGTTTGACGACTCGGTCTGCGGACGTCCAAACACGCAGACTGCATGCGGATAACCAGCGCCTCACGCGAGAGTTGGCAAACTTAAAGGAAGAACTGTTGTCCTTCAAAAGAGCGTTTTCGGAGCGTCCTCCTCCTGGACCAGTGGTGGTGCCACAGGAGGTTATAGAAAGGATAACTCGTGATGTGGCTGTCACCGTTGGGGGGATAGTGAACACAAGGCTGTCTAGTCTCGAGAGTAGGCTGCCTCCTGTGCCCATCCTTAGGCCGCCATTGGCGGGGGACAGGCAAGGATTGATGGGTCCTCCTCTGCCGCCTTCTCAGGCTGCGAGATCTCCGGTATCGAAACCGGTGCCGAAACCGACACCAAGATCGACGCCGAAGCCGGTTCCGAAACCAACACCACAACCGGCACCGAAGCCTGCTCCGAAGTCGGCACAAAAACCGGCGTCGAAGCCTGTAGTGAAACCTGCGCCGAAACCGGCACCTAGACGTGCACTTGAGCCCGAGGCGGGCTCCTCACCTGCACCTCCAACCTCTGATCCTACAGAAGGTGAATGGCGTGAAGCAGAGGGTCGAAAAAAGAGGAACAGAAGACGGAAAGCTGCTCTTTCTGACGCGGCGGCACAAGCAGCTGCTTCGACCACGGCCAAAAAGGCCAAAAAGAAGAAAAACAAAAAGAAGTCCAGCCTTGCTACGCCACGGGCAGCAGCAGTCGTGCTGACACTTAGTGAAGACGCTGTGGAACAGGGCATCACATATGCTCACATCCTTGGCAAGGCCAGAGCAGGGATGCAGCTCAAAGACGTCGGTCTAGAAGGAGTACGATGCAAACAGGCGGCCACAGGGGCCAGGATACTTTCAATCCCGGGCCCAGAAAACGGGGAGAAGGCGGACGCATTAGCCGCTAAACTGCGCGAGGTGTTGGGCGACACCGTCAAAGTATCGAGGCCCACTAAATGCGTTGACTTACGCGTGTCAGGGCTCGACGATTCCGTTGGGAGGGAGGATATCATCGCCGCCATCGCTAACAAAGGTGGCTGCCCTTCCGAGCAGGTGAAAGTTGGTGAGGTGCGGTTTGGCCTCGGAGGGTCGGGCACAGTGGTGGCCAAGTGTCCAGTGGCCGCTGCCAAAACCATCCTCGAGGCTGGTAGGTTACTCGTGGGTTGGAGCTCTGCACAGGTGCGCTCGCTTGATCCGCTACCCATGCGATGCTACCGATGTCTGGGCCTCGGACACACGGGCCAAAGATGTCCAAGCACGGTGAACCGCAGCGTGTTGTGCTACCGCTGTGGGAACTCGGGGCACCTTGCGGCTGACTGCAAGGAGGAATTCCGGTGTGCGGTGTGTTCAGACGCTGGACGACCGGCCAAGCACAAAATGGGTGGGAAGAAATGCAATCCCCCCCGTTTAAAAGCAAAGGAGGGCCTAGGAACCCGGGCGCCGCCAACAGTCGAAAACCCTCTGCTGCCGGAGGAGATGGAGATACCTGATGACGCCACTAATGAGTAGAAGACATCCTCTTAGGTTCCTTCAGGCGAATGTCAACCACTCCACCAGGGCACAGGACTTGCTATCGCAGTTCATGGTGGAGTGCAAGAGTGACATCACGGTGATATCGGAACCGTACTATGTGCCAACCCTGGCCCATTGGGCCGGGGACAGTGACGGTTCCGTCGCAATTGTCGCGGACCCTGACTCACGGTTTTCATTGGCCGTGAAGGACAGGGGCCCGGGTTATGTGGTAGCCGCATGGGGGGATATTGCTATTGTCGGGGTATACTTTTCTCCGAATAGGAGCACAGCCGAGCTAGAGGATTATATCTCCCGGCTAGCCCGGGTAGTTAGCGGACTCGCTCCAATGCAGGTGTTGGTCATGGGAGATCTGAACTCCAAATCGGCAGTCTGGGGATCTCCCGTCACGGACGATCGTGGAGATGTGGTCGCGGACTTCGTGGCTTCCTCGGGGCTCGCCGTAGTTAACCGGGGGAATGATTATACGTGCATAAGGAGAAATGGGGCATCCGTAGTGGACATAACGTTTGCGACCCCTTCTCTGGCAACACGTATTTCAAATTGGTCGGTAGAAAAGGAAGTAGAAACGCTCTCTGATCACCTCTACATCACCTTCGAGGTCTCCAGCACATTGGAAAGTAGGCCGATTCGTAGTGGAGGAGGAGGTGGTGCCCGATTTCCACGATGGGCACTTTCCCGATTAGACCGGGAGCTGGCGGAGGAAGCATCCATAGTGGCGAGTTGGAGCTACGATGCCCGTGACAACAGCCGTGAGAGCATCAACCAACGAGCTCTCAACTTACAGGCGGATTTGACGGCAATTTGCGACGCTGCCATGCCACGTTCCACTAATCTGCCCCCGGATAAAAGAGCGGTGTACTGGTGGACTGCCGAGTTGGCATCTCTTCGAGAGGCTTGCGACAGCGCGCGGAGGGACCACAAAAGATGTCGCCGGCGGAGACACACCGACGCAGAAGAGCAGTTACTTTATGACGCTTATAAAGAGACGAAAGTAGCGTTGCAAATAGCCATCGAACGGGCTAAGTCGAAGGCCAGAGAGGAGTGGCTCCAAGATCTGGATCGCGACCCTTGGGGGAGGCCTTTCATCGTTGTGCGAAGCAAGATAAAGCGAGGTGCACCGCGTATGGAGGAATTTGAGCCGCGACAGCTGGACGAGGCTGTGTCGGGACTCTTTCCAAGAAGAGCCGCCTTCGTCCCACCGGTTATGGCTCCTCCATCGAGGGACCAGGAGGCCGAAAATACCGCTCCTCCGGTAACGCAGTCGGAATTGGATGCAGCTGTGGATAAGTTGCGAGGAAAGAAGAAGGCTCCAGGTCCGAACGGAGTGCCGGGTCCTGTATTAGTGGCGGCGTCCAAACATCTGGGTGAACAGCTAAGGGAGCTATTCTCCGCTTGCATGGAGTCCGGGGAGTTTCCCTCGGCATGGAAAACAGGCAGACTATGCTTACTTAGAAAGGAGGGGCGCTCGCCGGGCTCCCTGTCGGCCTTTAGGCCCATTGTATTGCTGGACGAAGAGGGCAAGCTTTTTGAGCGGCTGCTCGCGGCCCGTATTAACCAGCACCTGTCATCTCAAGGGCCAGACTTATCGGACCAGCAGTACGGCTTCCGAGCGGGGAAATCAACAGTTGATGCTCTCCAGCAGCTGAGACGCACCTGTGTAACCGCAGCCTCGAAGGGTGAAAAGGTATTGGCGGTATCTCTCGACATCGCCAATGCTTTCAACAGCATACCATTCGAGAGCATTATGGAGGGCCTAAGATTCCACGAAGTCCCTCAGTATCTGCGGAAATTGGTGGCAAGTTACCTGACTGGTAGGAAGGTCAAGTTCATCGGACCTGGCGGGGTGATGCGAACTCGCGAAGTGAGCTGCGGCGTTCCACAGGGGTCGGTTCTGGGGCCACTCCTGTGGAACATAGGGTACAACTGGGTACTTCGGGGCGTCCTGCTGCCTCGGATGAGTGTTACATGTTACGCGGATGACACGTTAGTAACGGCCCGAGGTAGCAGTTACGCGGAGGCAGCGCGACTGGCTACAGTAGGGGCAACGCTGGTAGTCCAGCGCATAAGAATGTTGGGTCTGGAGGTAGCCCTCCACAAAACGGAGGCCATATATTTTCATGGGCCCCGAGATGGTCCACCGTCAGGAGCCCAGATTTCGGTTGATGGAGTCAGGGTACCGGTAACCAATACCATCCGGTATTTGGGTTTGACCCTCGACAGCAGATGGACCTTCAAGGAACACTTCGAAAAGCTGTCTCCGCGGCTGGTTGGAACTGCGCTGGCGTTGGGGCGCCTGCTTCCGAACATTGGTGGTCCAAGCGTAACTTGCAGGAGACTTTACGCCACGGTCGTCAAGAGCATGGCACTGTACGGAGCGCCCGTCTGGGTTGAGGCCCTAAATGCCGATATCCGCTCGCTTATGCGAAAGCCTCAGCGAGCAATGGCAATAAGGGCCATCCGGGCATACCGAACAGTGTCAGCAACGGCTGCATTTGTCCTGGCAGGGACTCCGCCTTGGGAGTTAGAGGCGGAGGTACTTGACGAGGTGCACAAATATAAGGTCGAGTGCAGGGCGCGAGGAGAGCGCCCAGTCCTCGAAGAGATCGAAGGGATCCGGCGGGACGCGAATGAGGCGGTGCTGGTTCGCTGGGAGGAGGACCTAGGGTCCGTCAGGTATGGACGACGCACAGTTGATGCGATACGTCCAGTCCTGCGACAGTGGATGGAGCGGAAGCATGGCTCCCTAACGTACCGCCTGGCTCAAGTGCTGACTGGCCATGGGTGCTTTGGGGACTACCTCCACATGATCCAGAGGGAGACGAGCCCCATGTGCCACGGGTGCGGCGCTGCGCGGGACTCGGCGCAACATACCTTAGCGGAATGTGCAGCCTGGAGCAGGCAGCGTAGCACTCTCACCAGCGTGGTGGGAACGGACCTCTCCTTGCCCAGCGTGGTAAAGTCCATGCTGGACAATGACAGGTCCTGGGAAGCAATGGTCACGTTCTGCGAAGAAGTGATGACGGAGAAGGAGACCATGGAGAGGCTCCGCGAGGGTGAAGCCCATGCGGACGCGTTAAGGCGCAGGCGGCTGGGGGGTCGAAGGCGGCAGTTTGCCCGCAATCTTCCTCCCTAGTGGGGAGTAGTGGAGGGGGCCTTCTGTCCCCTCCAGTGGTGTACAGACGGTTGAAGCAGCAGGCGACGGCTCGAGATTCCGAAGCCTGCATTGCACCGCTTTTTCCGTCTGGGGGGGCGTTACACTGTGACGTGACGTCTCCCGCGTGGTGGGGGCCCCGGTTTACCGGGGCCAGCCGGGGCGGGGTGGTTGCTTCTCAAGAAGGAACCCATCCCGCCGCAAACCGGCAGTGAGGTCACAACGGGGGGTTTTACCGGATATGCCTCCGTGTGCATCCGACGAGCTTTTGACTTGTCGGATGTGTGCGGAGGTGAGCTTCGGACTCGCCTGGATGCAATCTCAGCACGCCAGGAAGTCGATAAACCCGAGTTCCCCTCGACAAAAAAAAAAAAAAAAAAAAAAAAGGTTAGGTTAGGTTAGGTTAGGTTAGGTTAGGTTAGGTTAGGTTAGGTTAGGTTAGGTTAGGTTAGGTTAGGTTAGGTTAGGTTAGGTTAGGTTAGGTTAGGTTAGGTTAGGTTAGGTTAGGTTAGGTTAGGTTAGGTTGGGGTGCGTGGTCGGTCAACCTCCTCGTGTTCCCTCTACTGTTTTTCCCCGCCCATGTATGTGGACTGGGAAAGGCAGTGGGAGGGACGGTGCACCCTGGGTATCACGGTAAATGACGAACAATTCACTTTGGTCTCATTTACCGTGATGGCTAATAGTCCGACCCTCCTGTTATCTTGTACGTAGTGCAGGACCAGGGGCCCGCTTCGGGGGGCCAAGGGGAGACAACCCCAATAAAAAACTCAAACCGTAGCCCTGTACATGGTGCAGGAGCGGGGGTCGCCTTCATGGGGACCGCGAGGAGACAACCTCTATAAAAAATCCTCAAAGTTCCGGTATTTGAGGACGAGATGCCGGAAGCCTGTTTACAGGTGGTTGGTGTAGGAAGCCAACCTTGGATCGCCACCCTTGGGTACCTCCCGCCCCCCAAGGTGTAATAGGGTTACCCGGGTACAGGGGTCTCTGCCCGGGCGGACCGTTCTTTCCCCCATATTCGTGGGATTTATTATGAAGAAAGCCAAATTTAAAAAGCCAAAAGCCGTTTTGGACACCGCACAGCGTCCGACAAAAAACCGTGCCCATAAAGTCGAAAAGGACAACACACAGCGTCCGACTAAAAACTGTGTCGAAGCAAGGCAGACGAGGTCGATGACCGACTCTTCAGTGTCCTGCGGAGAAGGTTCTGTGACTGAATTTGAGGATGAGGCGCACAGGAGGTCACAAGAAGTGAACTCTTGTTATGCGAGTGACGCCGGCGCAAACTCGGTCGATGAGTCGAGTAGGGATAGAAGGGCGAGAGAGACGATAGCTAGAGCGTTTCGCAAAAGGCAGGGAAGGATGAGATCTCCGGCTCCTGAAAGAGTGGAACCGAGTACCGAGGAGGAGTCCGAAGCTGGTGAGTTTTGGGAGACCGAGGTGTTGCCTGGTGCCCCAGTCGAGGTTTGGGAGGCTGAGGAGCAATCCGCGGCTATAAGTGAGGAGGACGAGGTGCGGCCGCGTGAGGCACTACGCGCTCGTAGAAGGATGCCTGCGAAAGAGAAAGAAAAGGCCCCGGTTCAGACTCCCGTATTAACAGGTGATCAGATGAAGAACAGGTCAACTGCTCCCAGTCCAGAAGCGAGTGACCAGATGGAAGTGGGGGACGAAGATGCGGTGGTAGCTGGGTTCACCGAAATCCTCCAAAAAGTCCGGGAGAAGGGAGCTGAGCAAGTCGCTACTTTGAAGGAGGAAAATGAGTACCTCCGGGGGGAACTGGCGGCTCTGAGGAAAGAGGTAGCGGAATTAAAGAAGTCGACCGGTCAATGCTCTTGCAGCTGTAACGCCGTCAACGCAGCCGTAACCCAGGAGTCGCTGAACAAGCTGGAGCGCTCCTTGAGGGAGTTGATTGTCAGCACTATGGATGATAGACTGAAGAGTATGGGTGTTGCTGCCTCTGTCCCCCCCCCTGACGTCGGCAGACAGAAACCTGCGCGAAAGACGACGGAAGCGCGCGCTCCGAATGTGTTGCCTCCTGCAGCCAGCAGGGATGGTGACTGGAGTGCTGCTGGCAGCAGAAAAAAGAGAAGGCGCCTGGCTAAGGCGGCAGCCAAAGCTGCTGCTGTGAAGGACACGGAGGTGAACGCAGGAACCCCTGCATCCAAAAAGCTGGTTACAAAGAAGCCGACTAGGCTCACTCCCCCTAAAACCTCGGCAGTGGTTCTGACCCTACTGCCGGAGGCCACGGAGCGAGGGCTGACGTATGCAGACGTTATTGCGAAAGCAAGAAAGGCGGTGTCACTCCCGGACATAGGCGTGACGGAGGGGGTCAGAACCCGAGTGAGTCAGACTGGGGCGCGGATTGTCGAAGTCTTCGATCCCAGCGGCAAAAAGGCGGACGCATTAGCGGAGAGGCTGCACACTGCGCTTGCGGGCATGGCCCGAGTAGGGCGGCCAGAGAAGACGGCGGATCTGCTCGTCGCAGGTCTTGACGAGGCCGTCCGAAGGGAGGAAGTGCTCCGCGCTGCGGCTGAGAAAGCTGAGTGCGACGTAAAGAGGATCCAGGCCCAGGATGTGAAGATGAGTCCGGAAGGAAGGGGACGTATGCTGCTGCGTTGCCCGGTAGCAGTAGCAAAGGCAATTGCGACGGGAGGAAGCCTGACGGTGGGCTGGAACGCCGCTAGGGTAAAGGTGCTAGCCCCCTTGCCGCTGAGGTGCTTCCGCTGTCTGGGGATAGGGCACACTAAGCCACGGTGCCCTTCGAAAGTTGATCGAAGCACGCTTTGCTTCAGGTGCGGGAAGCCGGGGCATGTTGCAGCCGGTTGCAGAGCTGAGCCCAAGTGTGCCCTCTGTGCCGATGGCGGTCGGCCCCATGGGCACGTCATGGGCAGTATGAAGTGTGTCCCTCCAGTGGTTAGGGGTAACCGCCCCAAACACGGGGGGTTCGCAGCGGTCGAGGCGCAAGCGCCCATAGCGGGGATGTTGGTCGAGATGTCCCCAAACCCGGCAGCCGAGGCGTCGGCCTAGCCGATGCATGGGGTACGCCCCGGTTTGCTCCACACTCATCTCCTGGGAGAAGAGGACGGGAGCATTCGTTGGAGGGGGGGAACTTGTTCCCCCAGTCAGGGCCAGCGGGTGGTGGGAGGTGAACTACTGCCTGCATTGCACGGCCTTGACAGGATGGGGGGAATGGCCAAACTTACCCGGCCATTCCCCAGCGGAGGAGGCCCGCAAGCGAGAGTCGGGCAGGCCGCGTGTCGTTGGGGTGATTGCCACCACGGACCCCCACACAGCCCCACGGCTGGCGACAATTAGCGGCGAGAGGGTAAGTGCCGGTGGTTTTTAGTGGGTATTCCCTCCTCCCGAGATCCCATCGAGCCACTTGGCTGGGTGGGATCACGGGAGGCAGTCGTGGAGGGAGCCGCAACGCTGAAGTTGCGGTCCCCTCCTGGCGAGCCCCACATGCCCCCTCCCCGATCACCTGCGGGAAGGGAAGCGCGTAAAGGCGTTTTCCATCGGCATAAAAAAAAAAAAAAAAAAAAAAAAAAAAAAAAAAAAAAAAAGGTTAGGTTAGGTTAGGTTAGGTTAGGTTAGGTTAGGTTAGGTTAGGTTAGGTTAGGTTAGGTTAGGTTAGGTTTTTTTTTTTTTTTTTTTATAAACTATATTTTCCGAATTTGTGATATTGGTTTGAAAGATGTTTGAAATTGAGATGTAGTATGTTTGGCAATTCAAGTAGATCGGTACAGGGCGTAGTACCAATTTTTATAGAGTTTTTCACCCATCGGAACCGAAAATCCATTTCCGTGCATTTCGGTTGGCCCTCAGGGTGAAGAGAGAGAAGAAGGGTAGAGGACGGATTTTTAAAAGAAAGGAAAGATAGAGTTTAGGAAAGACAGGAAAGGAAGGAAGTGATAGAAATGAGTGAAGTTTAGTTTATCCGAAAAGTTGTAAGTTGCTGACTTATAAGGAAATGTTTAGACAACTAGGATATAAAAAAAATATCGAAGAACAAATGAGGTGGATCGAATGAGAAGACAAAGGTTTGTTGATCGAATAAGAACACAAATGTTTGTTGATTATGGCATGTAGAAATTCAGAAAATTTTAATTGATTGAAGTTGACTTTGAGCTTTAAGAATGTGTTTTCGATAATATTAAAAGGGAATCGGAATAAGAACTATTGCTGTGCTGTTGTGCCATAATTAATCTTGTTAAGGATTCGGTTCCTCATACTTTGGACTCTGGGACATATGGTGGAGAATATTGAGTGGTCAGTTCCGCGGCTTAGTTTAAATTTGGCATTATAGCTGGTGCAATTGGAACAGGATGGTTTTTGCGCCTTGGAATCGCAATGGGGTTCGTCGTGTCCAGTCCTGCCGCAGTGGGCGCAGATTTGGGTGGCGGAGCATCTGGTGTGCGTGTGGCCAAACTGCGCGCACTTGCGGCACTGGACAAATGGAGAGAACTCTTCCAAATGCACCTTCTGATACCCAGTGCGCAGACGTGGGAGGAGTTTGATGTTCTGCCAAGTTTCTGGGGAAACCGACAGAACGGCATTATACAGGTTGGGGTTGCGGTTGTTTTGTAAGAAAAGGAGCTTGAGATCGCTGTCGCGGCGGGCTTCCCGGAGTTCATCATTGTCCTCCACGAGGGTGTCAACGAGAGACTCACGAGGCAGGTTCTTGCTGACACCCTTGAGGATGATCCTTGGCAAGATGCTCCTTTCTGGCTCAGCCTTGGCGACAGCGTCCGTGTTGATACGGGCAACAGCAGTCTCGATCTCCTCTTTGCGGTCCAGCTCTACGCGGAACTTCCCCTTGGATAGCCGGCTGATGTTAGCGACTTGGATCCGGGGCGTGGTGTTCCTCAGGTGCTTGTCGAGCACCCTTATAGCATCCTCTCTCTTGGGATGCTCGATTCCGCAGGTGATAATGATGCCAGGCCGCGAGGGTGGTCGTTCATGCTGAAGGGTGCGCGTGGGTGGTTTATCCTGTTGAGGGAGCCGCATGGGTGGTCGTTCATGTTGAGGGGGGAGGGGCCGCACAGCGCTGCCGATGGCCTGCCTGGAAGTGCTAGGGCAGGGGGCTTCCCCGGCCGCCTGAGCGTATGATCTGGTTAGTCTAGGCTCGCCAGAGTGAACCGGGAGGGCTGGTTGTACGACTGCAGGTTGGGTGCGCTGAGCGCGCTTAGTCTCTTGCGTTAGAGCTTCCTTTAGATCTGCGCGGAGGTCCTTGCGGAGGTCAGAACGAAATGCCTCCTTCACCGCCTCCACCACATCCTGGCGGGTGAGGCCAACAGTAACAGCTGCAGATGGAGTCGCAGCTGGGATCGCAAGTGAGCGGACGGCGCTGGAAGTGGGTTCGAATTGTGGGGCAGGTACGACCAAGGTGTCGTAAGAGCTGCCCACAGAACGCGCATCAACTGGCTTGCCGTTCAGGGGGTCTGTACCGCTGCGGCATTCGTCGAGCACGTTCCTGAGATTTTGTCCAATCATGTGGCATTCGGCATCGATCTTAAGTTTGTTTTGCTTCGTGAGTGATTTGTCTTTGTGAAGCCAGCCGAGAATGCGTTGGAGGCTCCTTGACACGTCGTCCTTTAAGTCAGAGACCCGTTTCTCAAACATCTCATTTAACCGAGAGATTTGTTCTGGAGTTGCAACCTCTGTTCTAGGTGGATTGTCAGAAGAATCGGGCCTGACTGGGGTGGAGAATGTAGCAGGGGTTAGGGTTTTGTCGTTGGTGTCAATGGTGTCGAGTATGAGTGGGGGGGTCTCGAGGTCCCTTAATTCTGCGAATTCCTCGTCGATTTCGTCAGAAAGGTACTCCTCAGCCGGGCTCATACATCTCTCCATCTCCGACAAGTTCTTCTTCGTCCAAGATCTGGTCTTCCTGGGCGTAGAAGCACCTGAAGAGGCAGGGGAGCTGCGCCCCGACATTTTGGGGCAGTGTTACGAAGTTAGGTTAGGGTTAGGTTTAGAAAATTTTTGTGATCACCCAGATATTTTGACCTGGGTTAGCTATGGCAGAAATTTGATATGTAACGTGTAAAGCCTGTAGAGAAGTGTGTTTTAAAGGAAAAACTGTGTATCTATTGTTAAAACTACGAAAGTTATTAAAGAAATTGTCTAGAAGTTAGGTTAGGTTAAGTCAAAAGTTAGGTTAGTAGATATTTCAGAATCTATTAAATCTACAGATATGAATAAAATAAAGCAATTAGGTGTCTATACGGCCAAGTATAAACAGCAAGAATAACACGGCTAAATGCTGTGTGAAATTTTTTACAACAAATATAAAATTTCAGAAAATTAAAAATTAAAGTTAAGATTATTTATTCAATAGACCCGCTACAGTCACGCTTGTATACTCAAAACAAGCGCCGCGCTGGGTACTAATTAAATATAAGACCAAACTAACGATTAAGTTAAACTTACAAAAGTTATATACAAAACAGTGTTCCAAGTTAGGTTAGGTTGGAGGTAAAATTTCAAACGTTAGCCAAAAATTTGATTTTTGGGTTACAGGTGCGTTTGTACAAAAGGAAGGTAGAAAACGGTTAAAACAATGTTTATATCAAAACAGAACTAAAAAATATGCAAAGAAATAGAAGTTATGGTTTTTGCTAAAAATGAGATTTTATATGAAAAAATGAGAAAAAATTTGAGAATTAAAATCAAAATTGCGGGAAAACTATAGAAGATAGAGCAAATATTTGCAAAAATGAAATGTGTAGAACGGTGAGGACTATAATTTGAGGTATGAAAAATCAAAATCCGTTGGTATGGAAAAAAGTTATAAGCAAATTATATGTGAAATTTAAGAATTCTGAGTGAAAAAATGTGAAAAATCTAAATAACTTAAGGAAAAGTGGGAAAATAAAGCAAAAGATTGTCTAGAAATATGCCTTAGGGGCGCCTGAATCTATATCTGGAATCAAATTGAAAATCGGGTTAGTATTTAAAAAGTTATGAATTTTTAAAAATTTTGAAACCGACAAAAAGTTTACCTAAGCCCAAGGATTTTTTGCCGGCTTCCTATAAAAGACATCAACGCACTCTGATTTTTTGATGAGTTTCATACAAGTATGGAAATGAAAGTGAAAATGTTTTTTAGCGAAAAAAGTATTAGGCAGAGGTCCCCCGGGAAAGAAATGGTGGGTTAGGCAAAAAATTAGTTATATGTGTGAATTTTCTCGAGTCGATTGGGTCACTCTGAGTGTTTCAAATTGGGCTTGGTTAGGTTAGGTTAGGTTAGGTTAGGTTAGGTTAGGTTAGGTTAGGTTAGGTTAGGTTAGGTTAGGTTAGGTTAGGTTAGGTTAGGTTAGGTTAGGTTAGGTTAGGTTAGGTTAGGTTAGGTTAGGTTAGGTTAGGTTAGGTTAGGTTAGGTTAGGTTAGGTTAGGTTAGGTTAGGTTAGGTTAGGTTAGGTTAGGTTAGGTTAGGTTAGGTTAGGTTAGGTTAGGTTAGGTTAGGTTAGGTTAGGTTAGGTTAGGTTAGGTTAGGTTAGGTTAGGTTAGGTTAGGTTAGGTTAGGTTAGGTTAGGTTAGGTTAGGTTAGGTTAGGTTAGGTTAGGTTAGGTTAGGTTAGGTTAGGTTAGGTTAGGTTAGGTTAGGTTAGGTTAGGTTAGGTTAGGTTAGGTTAGGTTAGGTTAGGTTAGGTTAGGTTAGGTTAGGTTAGGTTAGGTTAGGTTAGGTTAGGTTAGGTTAGGTTAGGTTAGGTTAGGTTAGGTTAGGTTAGGTTAGGTTAGGTTAGGTTAGGTTAGGTTAGGTTAGGTTAGGTTAGGTTAGGTTAGGTTAGGTTAGGTTAGGTTAGGTTAGGTTAGGTTAGGTTAGGTTAGGTTAGGTTAGGTTAGGTTAGGTTAGGTTAGGTTAGGTTAGGTTAGGTTAGGTTAGGTTAGGTTAGGTTAGGTTAGGTTAGGTTAGGTTGGGGTGCCATGCCAGACAACCTCCTCGTGGTGCACCCTGGGCGTCACTGTTCTTGATACGGTGATGGCTAATGGTCTGGCAGTTGGAGACAGTGCCAGTTCTGCCCTGGTACTGTCAAACTCGTTACCCTGTACGTGGTGCGGGGCCGAGGGCCGCTATCTTAACAGATGGGGGCCGAGAGGAAGACAACCTCAGAAAAAAAATTACCTGGTGGGGACCACTTGGTCTTCTCCCGCTTTTGCGGGTGTTGTAGGCTCCGAGTCGGCGTCCTGGACGTATTCTGGGTAGCGGCGACTCGGTTCGGGCTCGGCTGGCGCCCTGGAGATTCCAGGTAGCGGCAGTGCGAGCGTGGGCGGCGGGTTCGTCCGGTTGCGGTAAAACGTAATCGGCGGACGGGCACTTGTGCCAACCGTCGGCAAAACCGGTGACCTAGTCACGTCTTAGGGCCGGTGAGGCTGCCCTTAATTGGGTGTCCTCGCGAGGAGACAACCTCCATAAAAAATCCCCAACCCTAAGCTCGTTGTCGTGCAAGGCGAGAGGGTGTATGGCCGGTGGGAAACCGGTCTTTACGCGACAACGGAGTAGGGGACTTGCGGCCCCCCTGCTTCGATAACTCCTACGCTTGCCCGGGTATGGGGCCTCTGCCCGGGTGGACGTCGTATTTGTCACCATACTCGTGGGATTAATTATGGATAAATCTTTACTTTTAAAATTTCCGAAGAAAGACGGGCCTAGCTCAGGCGGAAGCGAGCAGGGAAAGAAGCCTAGCTCAGGCGGGTCAAACGAGCCTACGCTTTCTGCGTCAGAGATGCAATCAGCATCAGAGATGAACTCCTCTGATGAGGAGACCCTCTCCATGGGGGGTAGTCTTCCTAACCTCGCCGCTAGTGGGAATAGGAGAAAGCGCCATCTGCGCGTGAATGATGTTCCGAACCCCGTCGGTGCAGATGGAGGAATCAATGTGTCGGCAGGCGTGAACAAAATCAGGAAGTCTGCAGTACTCGGCCGTGGTCGGGGTGGGCCGGGTAGGAAAGGGCGTGCTCCTACTAACAGCATACACGTCGGTCTTCCAGCGGCAAAGGCATGTTTGAAGAGATTGGAGCATGAGGACGAGGAGCTGGAAGCCGAAAGGCAACTGGCCGCTGAGCGACAGCAGCAGATGTTTGAGCGTCCACTGTCGGAGTATGACAGGGATGCCGAAGAAGTAATGGAGTACCTGGGAGAAAATGAGCAGTGGGAAACTTACTCGGTCGAAGGTTCTGCGTCTGGGGAGACGGGTGAAAGCACGGCGACACTCCGGGATAAAGCCTTCGAACAGATAAGGGCTATCAAGGATGTGTCGCACAGATCCAAGAGGTTGAGTGGTCCTTGCCAGAAAGTCCTAAACGAGGCAACCCGATCTCTAAGTGAAATCTTGGAGGGTTTGACGACTCGGTCTGCGGACGTCCAAACACGCAGACTGCATGCGGATAACCAGCGCCTCACGCGAGAGTTGGCAAACTTAAAGGAAGAACTGTTGTCCTTCAAAAGAGCGTTTTCGGAGCGTCCTCCTCCTGGACCAGTGGTGGTGCCACAGGAGGTTATAGAAAGGATAACTCGTGATGTGGCTGTCACCGTTGGGGGGATAGTGAACACAAGGCTGTCTAGTCTCGAGAGTAGGCTGCCTCCTGTGCCCATCCTTAGGCCGCCATTGGCGGGGGACAGGCAAGGATTGATGGGTCCTCCTCTGCCGCCTTCTCAGGCTGCGAGATCTCCGGTATCGAAACCGGTGCCGAAACCGACACCAAGATCGACGCCGAAGCCGGTTCCGAAACCAACACCACAACCGGCACCGAAGCCTGCTCCGAAGTCGGCACAAAAACCGGCGTCGAAGCCTGTAGTGAAACCTGCGCCGAAACCGGCACCTAGACGTGCACTTGAGCCCGAGGCGGGCTCCTCACCTGCACCTCCAACCTCTGATCCTACAGAAGGTGAATGGCGTGAAGCAGAGGGTCGAAAAAAGAGGAACAGAAGACGGAAAGCTGCTCTTTCTGACGCGGCGGCACAAGCAGCTGCTTCGACCACGGCCAAAAAGGCCAAAAAGAAGAAAAACAAAAAGAAGTCCAGCCTTGCTACGCCACGGGCAGCAGCAGTCGTGCTGACACTTAGTGAAGACGCTGTGGAACAGGGCATCACATATGCTCACATCCTTGGCAAGGCCAGAGCAGGGATGCAGCTCAAAGACGTCGGTCTAGAAGGAGTACGATGCAAACAGGCGGTCACAGGGGCCAGGATACTTTCAATCCCGGGCCCAGAAAACGGGGAGAAGGCGGACGCATTAGCCGCTAAACTGCGCGAGGTGTTGGGCGACACCGTCAAAGTATCGAGGCCCACTAAATGCGTTGACTTACGCGTGTCAGGGCTCGACGATTCCGTTGGGAGGGAGGATATCATCGCCGCCATCGCTAACAAAGGTGGCTGCCCTTCCGAGCAGGTGAAAGTTGGTGAGGTGCGGTTTGGCCTCGGAGGGTCGGGCACAGTGGTGGCCAAGTGTCCAGTGGCCGCTGCCAAAACCATCCTCGAGGCTGGTAGGTTACTCGTGGGTTGGAGCTCTGCACAGGTGCGCTCGCTTGATCCGCTACCCATGCGATGCTACCGATGTCTGGGCCTCGGACACACGGGCCAAAGATGTCCAAGCACGGTGAACCGCAGCGTGTTGTGCTACCGCTGTGGGAACTCGGGGCACCTTGCGGCTGACTGCAAGGAGGAATTCCGGTGTGCGGTGTGTTCAGACGCTGGACGACCGGCCAAGCACAAAATGGGTGGGAAGAAATGCAATCCCCCCCGTTTAAAAGCAAAGGAGGGCCTAGGAACCCGGGCGCCGCCAACAGTCGAAAACCCTCTGCTGCCGGAGGAGATGGAGATACCTGATGACGCCACTAATGAGTAGAAGACATCCTCTTAGGTTCCTTCAGGCGAATGTCAACCACTCCACCAGGGCACAGGACTTGCTATCGCAGTTCATGGTGGAGTGCAAGAGTGACATCACGGTGATATCGGAACCGTACTATGTGCCAACCCTGGCCCATTGGGCCGGGGACAGTGACGGTTCCGTCGCAATTGTCGCGGACCCTGACTCACGGTTTTCATTGGCCGTGAAGGACAGGGGCCCGGGTTATGTGGTAGCCGCATGGGGGGATATTGCTATTGTCGGGGTATACTTTTCTCCGAATAGGAGCACAGCCGAGCTAGAGGATTATATCTCCCGGCTAGCCCGGGTAGTTAGCGGACTCGCTCCAATGCAGGTGTTGGTCATGGGAGATCTGAACTCCAAATCGGCAGTCTGGGGATCTCCCGTCACGGACGATCGTGGAGATGTGGTCGCGGACTTCGTGGCTTCCTCGGGGCTCGCCGTAGTTAACCGGGGGAATGATTATACGTGCATAAGGAGAAATGGGGCATCCGTAGTGGACATAACGTTTGCGACCCCTTCTCTGTCAACACGTATTTCAAATTGGTCGGTAGAAAAGGAAGTAGAAACGCTCTCTGATCACCTCTACATCACCTTCGAGGTCTCCAGCACATTGGAAAGTAGGCCGATTCGTAGTGGAGGAGGAGGTGGTGCCCGATTTCCACGATGGGCACTTTCCCGATTAGACCGGGAGCTGGCGGAGGAAGCATCCATAGTGGCGAGTTGGAGCTACGATGCCCGTGACAACAGCCGTGAGAGCATCAACCAACGAGCTCTCAACTTACAGGCGGATTTGACGGCAATTTGCGACGCTGCCATGCCACGTTCCACTAATCTGCCCCCGGATAAAAGAGCGGTGTACTGGTGGACTGCCGAGTTGGCATCTCTTCGAGAGGCTTGCGACAGCGCGCGGAGGGACCACAAAAGATGTCGCCGGCGGAGACACACCGACGCAGAAGAGCAGTTACTTTATGACGCTTATAAAGAGACGAAAGTAGCGTTGCAAATAGCCATCGAACGGGCTAAGTCGAAGGCCAGAGAGGAGTGGCTCCAAGATCTGGATCGCGACCCTTGGGGGAGGCCTTTCATCGTTGTGCGAAGCAAGATAAAGCGGGGTGCACCGCGTATGGAGGAATTTGAGCCGCGACAGCTGGACGAGGCTGTGTCGGGACTCTTTCCAAGAAGAGCCGCCTTCGTCCCACCGGTTATGGCTCCTCCATCGAGGGACCAGGAGGCCGAAAATACCGCTCCTCCGGTAACGCAGTCGGAATTGGATGCAGCTGTGGATAAGTTGCGAGGAAAGAAGAAGGCTCCAGGTCCGAACGGAGTGCCGGGTCCTGTATTAGTGGCGGCGTCCAAACATCTGGGTGAACAGCTAAGGGAGCTATTCTCCGCTTGCATGGAGTCCGGGGAGTTTCCCTCGGCATGGAAAACAGGCAGACTATGCTTACTTAGAAAGGAGGGGCGCTCGCCGGGCTCCCTGTCGGCCTTTAGGCCCATTGTATTGCTGGACGAAGAGGGCAAGCTTTTTGAGCGGCTGCTCGCGGCCCGTATTAACCAGCACCTGTCATCTCAAGGGCCAGACTTATCGGACCAGCAGTACGGCTTCCGAGCGGGGAAATCAACAGTTGATGCTGTCCAGCAGCTGAGACGCACCTGTGTAACCGCAGCCTCGAAGGGTGAAAAAGTACTGGCGGTGTCTCTCGACATCGCCAATGCTTTCAACAGCATACCATTCGAGAGCATTATGGAGGGCCTAAGATTCCACGAAGTCCCTCAGTATCTGCGGAAATTGGTGGCAAGTTACCTGACTGGTAGGAAGGTCAAGTTCATCGGACCTGGCGGGGTGATGCGAACTCGCGAAGTGAGTTGCGGCGTTCCACAGGGGTCGGTTCTGGGGCCACTCCTGTGGAACATAGGGTACAACTGGGTACTTCGGGGCGTCCTGCTGCCTCGGATGAGTGTTACATGTTACGCGGATGACACGTTAGTAACGGCCCGAGGTAGCAGTTACGCGGAGGCAGCGCGACTGGCTACAGTAGGGGCAACGCTGGTAGTCCAGCGCATAAGAATGTTGGGTCTGGAAGTAGCCCTCCACAAAACGGAGGCCATATATTTTCATGGGCCCCGAGATGGTCCACCGTCAGGAGCCCAGATTTCGGTTGATGGAGTCAGGGTCCCGGTAACCAAAACCATCCGGTATTTGGGTTTGACCCTCGACAGCAGATGGACTTTCAAGGAACACTTCGAAAAGCTGTCTCCGCGGCTGGTTGGAACTGCGCTGGCGTTGGGGCGCCTGCTTCCGAACATTGGTGGTCCAAGCGTAACTTGCAGGAGACTTTACGCCACGGTCGTCAAAAGCATGGCACTGTACGGAGCGCCCGTCTGGGTTGAGGCCCTAAACGCCGATATCCGCTCGCTTATGCGAAAGCCCCAGCGAGCAATGGCAATAAGGGCCATCCGGGCATACCGAACAGTGTCAGCAACGGCTGCATTTGTCCTGGCAGGGACTCCGCCTTGGGAGCTAGAGGCGGAGGTACTTGACGAGGTGCACAAACATAAGGTTGAGTGCAGGGCGCGAGGAGAGCGCCCAGTCCTCGAGGAGATCGAAGGGATCCGGCGGGACGCGAATGAGGCGGTGCTGGTTCGCTGGGAGGAGGACCTAGGGTCCGTCAGGTATGGACGACGCACAGTTGATGCGATACGTCCAGTCCTGCGACAGTGGATGGAGCGGAAGCATGGCTCTCTAACGTACCGCCTGGCTCAAGTGCTGACTGGCCATGGGTGCTTCGGGGACTACCTCCACATGATCCAGAGGGAGACGAGCCCCATGTGCCACGGGTGCGGCGCTGCGCGGGACTCGGCGCAACATACCTTAGCGGAATGTGCAGCCTGGAGCAGGCAGCGTAGCACTCTCACCAGCGTGGTGGGAACGGACCTCTCCTTGCCCAGCGTGGTAAAGTCCATGCTGGACAATGACAGGTCCTGGGAAGCAATGGTCACGTTCTGCGAAGAAGTGATGACGGAGAAGGAGACCATGGAGAGGCTCCGCGAGGGTGAAGCCCATGCGGACGCGTTAAGGCGCAGGCGGCCGGGGGGTCGAAGGCGGCAGTTTGCTCGCAATCTTCCTCCCTAGTGGGGAGTAGTGGAGGGGGCCTTCTGTCCCCTCCAGTGGTGTACAGACGGTTGAAGCAGCAGGCGACGGCTCGAGATACCGAAGCCTGCATTGCACCGCTTTTTCCGTCTGGGGGGGCGTTACACTGTGACGTGACGTCCCCCGCGTGGTGGGGGCCCCGGTTTACCGGGGCCAGCCGGGGCGGGGTGGTTGCTTCTCAAGAAGGAACCCATCCCGCCGCAAACCGGCAGTGAGGTCACAACGGGGGGTTTTACCGGATATGCCTCCGTGTGCATCCGACGAGCTTTTGACTTGTCGGATGTGTGCGGAGGTGAGCTTCGGACTCGTCTGGATGCAATCTCAGCACGCCAGGAAGTCGATAAGCCCGAGTTCCCCTCGACAAAAAAAAAAAAAAAAAAAAAAAAAAAAAGGTTAGGTTAGGTTAGGTTAGGTTAGGTTAGGTTAGGTTAGGTTAGGTTAGGTTAGGTTAGGTTAGGTTAGGTTAGGTTAGGTTAGGTTAGGTTAGGTTAGGTTAGGTTAGGTTAGGTTAGGTTAGGTTAGGTTAGGTTAGGTTAGGTTAGGTTAGGTTAGGTTAGGTTAGGTTAGGTTAGGTTAGGTTAGGTTAGGTTAGGTTAGGTTAGGTTAGGTTAGGTTAGGTTAGGTTAGGTTAGGTTAGGTTAGGTTAGGTTAGGTTAGGTTAGGTTAGGTTAGGTTAGGTTAGGTTAGGTTAGGTTAGGTTAGGTTAGGTTAGGTTAGGTTAGGTTAGGTTAGGTTAGGTTAGGTTAGGTTGGGGTGCTTGGTCGGATAACCTCCTCGTGTGCCCGACTACTGTTTGTCCCCGTTCATCCGTGGACTGGGAACGACAGTGGGAGGGCCGGTGCACCCTGGGCGTCATTGTAAAAGACTCTCATGAGCTTCTTTTACAGCTGGCGGCTAATAATCCGACACCGAGGGACCAGGGGACAGCGCAGGTGGCGCTTACCCTGAACCTCGTTCGAACGATTGCGGAGGTCTGAAAGGGACTACGTGTCTATGTTCTACATGGAGACGGAAACCTTTCAGATAGTACGCGCGAGACGGGAGCGAATGTCTCTTCGGAGATGATTGCTCGCACACCGTGGGCCTTACAGGCCAGCGTGTCGAAGACGGAAGCCTTCTTAGGTTATACGTCTTGGGGGCTAGAGGAAAGCGCAGGCGGCGCATCCTCTAAACCCCCTTTTGAACGATCGCCGAGGTCCAAGAGGGACTACGTGTCTATGTTTACATGGAGACGGAAACCTTTTAGATAGTACGCGCCAGACGGGAGCGAATGTCTCTTCGGAGATGATTGCTCACAGACTGTGGGCCTTACAGGCTAGCATGTCGAAGACGGAAGCCTTTCAGGTTGTACGTCTTGGGGTCTAGGGGAAAGCGCAGGTGGTGCATTCCCTAGCACCCCTTTTGAACGATTGCGGAGATCTAAGAGGGACTACGTGTCTATGTTTACATAGAGACGGAAACCTTTGAGATAGTACGCGCGAGACGGGAGCGAATGTCTCTTCGGAGGCGGCCGCTCAAATTCTGTGGGTCTCAGGAAGGTGCAGATGGCACGTAGTACTGAACCCACGGGGTGGCGGAAACCTGGGAGGTTCAGTGATCAGTGAGGATTGCTGTATCCACTCGGGTAGTACGTACACGAGTGACCGAGGGAAAGCGCAGGTGGCGCACTATTTTCCCTTGGAAACTCGAAACTCGAACGATTGCGGAAATCTAAGTGGGAGTATGCTTCTATGTTTAACATGGGGGCGGAAACCATTCAGATAGTACGCGCGAGACGGGAGCGAATGTCTCTTCGGAGATGATTGCTCGCAGACTGTGGGCCTTACAGGCTAGCGTGTCGAAGACGGAAGCCTTTTCAGGTTGTACGTCTTGGGGTCTAGGGGAAAGCGCAGGCGGTGCATACCCTAGAACCCTTTTGAACGATTGCGGAGGTCTAAGAGGGACTATGTTTCTATGTTTACATGGAGACGGAAACCTTTCAGATAGTACGCGCGAGACGGGAGCGAATGTCTCTTCGGAGGCGGCCGCTCAAACTCAGTGGGTTTCAGGAAGGTGCAGAGGGCATGTAGTACTGAACCCACTGAGGCAGTGGAAACCTGGGTGGTTCAGTGATCGGTGTGGATCGCTGTATTCACCCGGGTAGTACGCACCCAAGTGACCGAGGGAAAGCGCAGATGGCGCACTATTTTCCCTTGGAAACTCACAACTCGAACGATTGCGGAGATCTAAGTGGGAGTACGCTTCTGTGTCAAACATGGGGGCGGAAACCACTCAGATAGTACGCGCGAGAGGGGAGCGAATGTCTCTTCGGAGGCGGCCGCTCAAACTCAGTGGGTTTCAGGAAGGTGCAGAGGGCATGTAGTACTGAACCCACTGAGGCAGTGGAAACCTGGGTGGTTCAGTGATCGGTGAGGATTGCTGTATCCACCCGGGCAGTACGCACCCGAGTGACTGAGGGAAAGCGCAGGTGGCGCACTATTTTCCCTTGGAAACTCACAACTCGAACGATTGCGGAGGTCTAAGTGGGAGTACGCTTCTATGTTTAACATGGGGGCCGAAACCATTAAGACAGTACGCGCGAGGGGAGTGAAAGTCTCTCAGAGACGACTGCTCGCATATAGTAGGACTGGGATCGTGCAGACGGCACTAGTACCTAACCTGCTGCGAGCTAATGTCTCTGCGAGATGGACGCTCTGAGACGTACATACGTCTCCAATCGAATGCGGAGGCCTGTAAGGGGTTACGCGTCCATGTTTACATGAATGCGGAGACCTTCAGGCAGTACGCTATTAGTGGGTCCTGAGCGTGGGTTGGGAGGCCCTGCTCTGAGGTTTATGGACTCCAAACTAGTTAGTGCGCATCTGTGCTGTGCGCTTCCTGGTGGCTGGGAGAAATCCCTTGGGATGGCAGAAGTAGTTTCTGCATTCCGTGGTGGGCTTGCGAAAGCGAGCAACTCACTGCCTTGGTCGCGGAAGTAATGCGAAAGCGATTCCCGTAGCCTTGGCACATAGTGGGCAGAGTGCACAGCGGGTGTTTTTTTAGTGGGTAGGCCCCCCCTTCCGGCCCCCCATTGAGCCCGCAGGGGCTGAGTGGGGGATCGGCTAGGCGGAAAGCGGTGTTGCCGGCGTTGAGTCGCTGGTGGCTTCCGTGGGAGAGTCCCACATAACTGCCGTCGCTCTCCCAGGCGACGGAGTATGCATAAGTACGCATTTTTTCATCCGTTAAAAAAAAAAAAAAAAAAAAAAAAAAAAAAAAAAAAAAAGGTTAGGTTAGGTTAGGTTAGGTTAGGTTAGGTTAGGTTAGGTTAGGTTAGGTTAGGTTAGGTTAGGTTAGGTTAGGTTAGGTTAGGTTAGGTTAGGTTAGGTTAGGTTAGGTTAGGTTAGGTTAGGTTAGGTTAGGTTAGGTTAGGTTAGGTTAGGTTAGGTTAGGTTAGGTTAGGTTAGGTTAGGTTAGGTTAGGTTAGGTTAGGTTAGGTTAGGTTAGGTTAGGTTAGGTTAGGTTAGGTTAGGTTAGGTTAGGTTAGGTTAGGTTCGGCCTTGAGGCGCCCCCAAAGGATTGTCGCATCACGTATGGTAAGAGGATACTGCACGGTCTCCGGTACGGCCGCCTGCGTGCTTGCTGGTACACCTCCGTGGGAGCTCGAAGCCCAGGTGCTCTCGGAGGTGTACAGACAGCGAAAGGAAGAACAAGAAAGGGGCGACCGACTGGCCCCCGAAGAGCGGGCGAACGCTCGAAAGCTCGCAGATGAAAGGTGCCTGGAGGAGTGGGAGCGGCAACTGGAGGTTCCCGTTGCGGGGAAAAGAACGGTGGAGGCAATCCGCCCAGTTCTCCGTGAGTGGAAGAACCGAGCCCATGGGGCCCTAACATATCGTTTGGCACAGGTGCTTTCCGGGCACGGGTGCTTTGGAAGGTACCTGTGCCAAATACAGAGAGAGGAGTCTCAAGTGTGCCACCACTGTGGCGCACCACAAGACACCGCGCGCCACACTGTGGAGGAGTGTCCGGCGTGGATGGTGCAGCGCCAGGAGTTGGTTGCTGCGGTTGGGTCAGACCTCTCGCTTCCCAGTATCACAGTTGCGATGCTGCGAAGCAGAGAGGGATGGCAGGCTGTGGTCTCCTTCTGCGAGGACGTTATCTCGCAGAAGGAGACCGCGGAGAGGGTTCGCGAGGCGGACGTCGCAGCGAGCCAACTCCGACGTGCGCGGCGGGGGAGAACGAGACACCAACGTGCGCGACTCGTTCTCCCCTAGCCGCAAGGGGGGGTGCAGTAAGGCCCTCTGCCCCCCATAGGGTAGAGCCCTAACGGGCCACTCTCCCCGGGTCAAACGTGGAGCGTGTAACCACGAACCCACAGACCCGGCGGTAAGGCGCAGGTCTTCGAGAGGAGTTTAGTTGGTAGTGGTGCATTCTCCCGTCCCCCCATCTGGCCCGCCCACCATGAGTGGGTAGCCTTATGGGAGGCCGGGAAAATGCTTCCTCCCCCTGTCACTAGGGCAGGGGTTAGAACCACCCAGCCCTGACGCGAAGCCTATTAGGCTTGGCGGGAGGGCTGGGTGCGGCGAGGAACATGTCCCGGGTAATAACCTGGGGGGTGACCGACCCCAACATGCCGTTTGGTATGCGTAAAGATTGCATTCTCCTCTTGATACAAAAAAAAAAAAAAAAAAAAAAAAAAAAAAAGGTTAGGTTAGGTTAGGTTAGGTTAGGTTAGGTTAGGTTAGGTTAGGTTAGGTTAGGTTAGGTTAGGTTAGGTTAGGTTAGGTTAGGTTAGGTTAGGTTAGGTTAGGTTAGGTTAGGTTAGGTTAGGTTAGGTTAGGTTAGGTTAGGTTAGGTTGGGGTGCCATGTCAGACAACCTCCTCGTGGTGCACCCTGGGCGTCACCGTTTTTGATACGGTGACGGCTAATGGTCTGGCAGTCGGGGATGGCGCTGGTTCTGTCCCGGCGTCATCCGCTCGTAACCCTGCACGTGGTGCGGGAGCGAGGGCCGTCACCCAAGTGGGTGAGGGCTGCGAGGAAGAAAACCTCTCTAAAAAATTACGGATGGGGACCTAACGGTCCTGTCCGCTTCGGCGGATAGTGTGGGCTCCGGGTCGGCGTCCCAGACGTACTCTGGGTAGCGGCGACTTGGTTCGGGCTCGGCCGGCGTCCCGGATAGTCCGGGTAGCGGCGGCGCGAGTGTGGGCGGCAGGTCCGTCGGTTGCGGTGGTCGTAACCGGCGAACAGGCATCAATTGCCAACTGCCGGTCAACCCGTTACCCTTCAGTCATGTGTTGGGGGCCGGGGAGGCTGCCCTTAGTTGGGTGTCCTCGAGAGGAGTTAACCTCAATAAAAAAACCCTAATCCCACGCATGCCATGGGCTAGGGGATGGATGGCTGGTGGGAGACCAGTCCCAACGTGGCCAACGGAGCAGGGGACCAGCCGCCCCCCTGCTTCGAGAACCCTAGGCTTACCCGGGTATGGGGCCTCTGCCCGGGTGGACCGATTTTGCCACCTTACTCGTGGGTCTTATAATGAATAAGCTTGATAAAAACTTTTTTGACGAGGAGCAGCGGGACAGCGCACAGAGTCCGGGACAAAACAGTGCCAACAAACACACCGATGGGGACAGCGCACAGCGTCCGTTTAAAAACAGTGCTGATTACTGTGAAGACGGGAGGGACTCTGATATGTCCTTTTACGCGGCTAGCAGCAGCAGGTCGGTCACCCCTTCTACGAGGGAAGGATCTAGGAGTGGGAGAAGACCCCGAAAACGTACAAAAACTTTGGTTTCTGGGTCCAACTCCGATTCGGAGGTTGAGAATGGTAGCGGGGGCTCGATACGTGATGTTACGTTCATCTCTAGGAAGAGTTTATCGCAGCCGGCAGGTCCTACCACAGGGCTAGTGGCTGCAAAAAAGCAGGCGTCCTACCTGAAGGATAGGGATGATTTAGACAGGGCGGAACACGAGGCTGATCTTCAGGATCGTAAAAAGAGGACTCCTGAAAGGAAAACGAAAGGAAAGGGTAGGGAGAAGAAGTCGCCATCCCCCATAAAGAGTAATCTTGATAGGGACGAGATGACGACAACTAAAATGGCGGAGGTCGTTAAAAAATTGGCGCAGACACTCCACGAGATCTGCAAAGACTCGGGGAACATCCGCAGGGAGCATAAAACTTGCCTCCGCGCGACAAAAGCGGATCTGGACTTTGTGGGGGACTGCCTTATGGAGGTTTCAGCGAGTGCGGAGGTACGTCGTCTGAAGCTGGATAATGAGCGGCTTAACCGCCAGCTGAAGCACGTCTCCGATGAGCTGAAGGCCATTAAAGAGTTTTTGGCTGAAAGTAGGAAGATCCCAGATAGAGAACCGGTGGTGGCCCCGGCACGTGATGCGTCTGAAGGGAGACCGCCACTTGAATGGATTGATAATCTGGAGACATCACTGCTGCGCTCAATCAGCAAGATGATTAACGCCAAATTTGAGGCGTTGGAGATTGACGGTCGTCTTAACCCAGCGCCCATGCGCAGACCACCCCTGGCATCGGACGCTAGAAGAGATGAAGCAGCGGCGCTGATGCCCCCTCCACCTCCACGGCGGGGACCGATGACTTCTGCAAATAGGGCGGGGGAAATAGCAGCTACACCGACGCCAACTGCTCCTGAAACATGGAAAGAGGTAGTCAGTAAGGCGGAAAAGAAGCGGCGTAAGGCAGCAGCCAGGGTTGAAAAGGCGGCTGCGGCGGGATCAGCACCTGCCGCGGGTCAGGCATCGTCCGTGAATCCAGCGTCAGTGGGCTCAGCGGCTGCGAAGGGTTCAGCGGCTCCGGCACCGGGTAGGGCTCCTCCTGCAACAAAAAATAAGAAGGTCAAGTCGAAGTTATCTACACCTCGTTCTGCGGCGATAATCGTGACGATTCCTAAGGAGGCGGCTGAACGAGGGGTAACGTACACCCAGGCCATCACCAAGGCAAGACAGGCGATACAAGTCCAAGAGCTGGGGATTGAGAATATAAAAATGCGGCAGGCACAGAGTGGCGCGCGCCTTATTGAAATCTCCGGCTCTACAAGCGGCGAAAAGGCGGACCAGCTCGCTGAAAAGTTAAGGGTGGCACTAGACGGAGATGCGAGCGTGCATCGGCCGGTGAAGACCGCTGACCTTCGAATCACTGGCTTTGATGACTCCGTCACCGCTGACGATTTGAGTGCGGTTATGGCGGAGAAAGGGGGTTGCCTTGCGGAGCAAGTCAAGGTGGGGTCTATTAGGACTGGCCCGGGGGGCATGGCTTCGGTCACGGTGAGATGCCCGGTGACAACGGCTAAGAAGCTAGTGGAATCGGGGAGGTTCCTGATTGGGTGGAGCTCCCCACAAATCAGGGTTCTGGAGCCGTTGCCACTACGATGCTACCGGTGCATGATGCTGGGACACACAAAGCAGATGTGCCCCAGCGAGGTTGACCGCAGCGAGGTTTGCTTCCGCTGTGGAGAAGCCGGTCACAGGGCCGCGGACTGCAAGAAGACGGCCAAGTGTCTCGTGTGTGCGGCGGCTGGACTCCCAGCCAATCATGTAATGGGGAGAAAGCTCTGCTCCCCCCCTGCGGTAAAGGCAAAGCCAGCTCCTGTGACCAAGGGACCGACGCCAGGGACGGAGAGCGAGGCCACACTGGGGGATGATGGAATGGAAACCTAATGCCCAGACACCATTTCAACATCCTCCAGGGGAACGTCAACCACTGCGCCGGGTCGCAGGATTTGGTCATCCAGCACGCGGCGGAGTGGAAGAGCGATTTGGTAGTGCTTGCGGAACCTTACTTTGTTCCAGAAAGGTCTAACTGGGCGGGCGATGGTATGGGCGGGCGATGGTAACGACTCAGTTGCCATCATGGTGCCCACCTATGCTGCGCACTCCCCTCCCCTTTCGGTTAGAGAGAGGGGACCGGGTTATGTGGCGGCTATGTGGGGGGAAATAGCACTCGTGGGGGTATACTTCTCCCCCAACAGGGCACTTACAGAGTACCAGAACTGGACCGACGTTCTGTCCGGTGTGGTCCAGCGCCTTGCCTCGCGGCAAGTCCTGGTTCTGGGGGATTTTAATGCCCACCATACGGCCTGGGGCTCTCCTGCTAATAAGCCTAAGGGCGAGGCCCTTTTGGAGTGGTCAACGTCCCTGGGGCTTACCATTGTGAATCGGGGCAACACCTTTACGTTTGTGCGGGGCGGCGGGGGATCCATTGTGGACCTCACGTTCGCCTCTCCAGCCCTTGCTGGCCGAATAAGGGATTGGAGAGTGCTGGTGGGTCCGGAAACGTTGTCCGACCACCGGTACATCCAATTTCGAATATCCCCCGCTGCGTTGCAGAGCCAGCTCCAGCGCTCAGAAGGACCGCGATATAGCTTCCCCAGGTGGGCTGCGGGAAAGCTAAACAGAGAGTGTGCTGTGGAGTCGGCCATCGTACAGGCTTGGTGCGCGGACGGCTGGAGTTTGGAAGGCAGCATATCGGACAGGGTCGAGCGGTTGGTGGCGTCGGTTAGGGCTGTATGTGACGCGGCAATGCCCCGAGTGAGAGGGCCACCAAATAGGAAACAAGTTTATTGGTGGTCTGAGGAAATTGCCTCACTACGAGAGAGTTGCCAACGGCACAGGCGCGCACTCGCAAGATTTCGTCGCCGCCGCCGTCGTCGCCGTCGTGGCCAGAGGGATGGAGAGGAGGCAGGCCTTAGGGAGGCCTATGCTGCTGCCAAAAAGGACCTCAAGGACGCCATCTGCAGGTCTAAGGAAAGCTCCTGGAAGGAGTTCCTTGAGGACCTTAACCGGGATCCGTGGGGGCGTCCGTACCGCATGGTCCGGAAAAAGATGGAGGGCCAGGCGCCATCTACGGAAACGATGGACCCGGAGCTCCTTGGGAGGGTGATGGCAGGTCTGTTTCCGGAAGACGTTCCTTATGTGCCTCCACTGGCGCCATATGCTGGCAGGGATCTCCCGGATGTCAATGATGACTTTTGCCCCATAACGCGGGATGAATTTGAGTCCGCCATCGATCGGATGAAAGGGAAGAGGAAGGCTCCAGGGCCGGATGGGATACCGGGGAGGGTGCTCCCGATCATCATGGAGCACCTCGGGGACCTCGGGGAACACCTTCTGGCACTGTACAATAGCTGCCTGGAGTCAGGTGAGTTCCCTGGGGCTTGGAAAAGGGGTCGCCTATGCCTACTCCGGAAGGAGGGAAGGCCTGCAGATTCCCCCGAGGCGTATCGTCCGATCGTACTGCTGGATGAACTCGCTAAGACGCTGGAAAGAATCCTGGCAGAACGAGTCATCCAGCACCTGGAGCAGGTGGGCCCAGATTTGTCTGCCAGCCAATTCGGGTTCCGTAGGAATAGGTCGACAGTTGATGCGCTGATGACACTGAAGGACGACACGGAGCGAGCGATCCGGAGAGGGGAACAGGTAGTGGCGGTATCACTTGATATCCGCAACGCCTTCAACACCCTCCCCTACTCCGTGATCAAGGACGCCCTTAAGTTTCATCGTGTTCCAGCGTACCTCAGGAGAATCTTGGAGTCGTACCTCGAAGATCGTGAGGTCATATATGTGGACGCTGAGGGTCGGCTGGTAAGCCGGGGTATGACGCGTGGGGTCCCTCAGGGCTCGGTATTGGGCCCTTTGTTATGGAACCTCGGTTTTGACTGGGTCCTCCGCGGAGCCCTTCTTCCGAAGATGAGCCTCCTCTGTTATGCGGACGACACCCTAGTTACCGCGAGGGGGGAAGACTATTGGGAAGCGCGGCGACTAGCTGGCGTGGGAACCCAGCTGGTCATGGAGAGGATCCAATTGCTAGGGTTAGAGGTAGCGGTCCGCAAGACAGAGGCCATCATCTTTCACGGTCCCAGGAGAGGGCCTCCTTCCGGAGCCAATATCGTCGTGGGGAGGGTGCGGATCCCTATTAAGCCCCACATCAAATACCTGGGGCTTATCCTGGACGGGCGCTGGCGCTTTACGGAGCATTTCCGTCAGCTAGCGCCTAGACTCCAGAGGGCGGCAACGGCCTTGGGGCGTATCCTGCCGAATATTGGCGGCCCGAACGTCAGCTGTCGCAAGCTGTTTGCAGGGGTGGTGCGCAGCATGGCCCTGTACGGGGCACCAGTTTGGGCGGACTCCTTAAACGAGGAGAACTGCCGCTATCTGAGAAGACCGCAACGGGCTATAGCCACCCGCATCATACGTGGCTATAAGACGGTCTCCGGTTCAGCGGCATGTTTACTCGCAGGTACACCCCCGTGGGAGCTGGAGGCACGGGTCCTCAGTAAGGTGTACCTGGACAAGAGGGATGCCAGCAGGCAAGGGGGACGGTTGGCTCCGGCTGAGATCACTGAGGTTAGGCGGCGGGCGGAGGAGCAGCTCGTAGAAGAGTGGCGCCTCCAATTGGAGACTCCGCCGGCGGGCGTACGGACGGCGGATGCGGTGCGCCCGCTCTTGGTCGAGTGGATGGAGCGGCGTCATGGGACGCTGACATTTAGGCTGGTGCAGGTTCTTACTGGGCATGGGTGCTTCGGTAAGTACCTGCACCTAATCCAGCGAGAGGAGGCGCCGGGATGTCACGAGTGCGACGAGGCGCTGGACACCGCGCAGCACACACTGGAGGTGTGTCCTGCGTGGTCGGCGCAGCGCCGAAACCTAGTGGAGGTGGTAGGGCCGGATCTCTCGCTGCCCAGCATCGTTAGCCGGATGTTGGACAGTGACAGATGCTGGCAAGCGGCAGTCTCCTTTTGCGAGGATGTGATCCTCCAAAAGGAGGCAGCGGAGAGGGTGCGCGAAGAGGACGCTCAGGCGGCCCTCATCCGCCGCAGACGGTTGGGGCGAAGGAGGCGTCAGTATGACCGCCTCATCCCGTAGTGTCACCGGCCGGCGATGGAGCGTTCTGTCGCTGGCATTGCACGGTGCACGCCGTCTGGGGAGATGACCACACTTGCTCGGTCATCTCCCGCCGCGTAGGGGCCTGGAAAGCCGGGCCACCCGTTGAGTCAGAGGGAGATTGCCACCGCACCCCCTATGACTGATCAACGGAGAGAGAGCAAGTAGTGAGGGGTTTAGTTGGTAGTGGTGCCTCCTCTCGACCACCCCATCTGGTCAGCCTACCTGAGTAGGTAACCATATGGGGAGTTCGGGAGAAGGCTCTCTCCCTCTCCCCACTCTGGGGAGAGGTAAGAACCCTCCGGCTCCCCCGCCGAGCCTACTATTTAGGCTCGACGGGGGCGCCGGAGGCGGCGAGAGACAGCCCAGGAGTGGCTTCCTGCGCGCTGACCGAGTCCAACATGCCGTTTGGTATACTTAAAGATTGTATTTGCCCTCACTCTAATAAATAAAAAAAAAAGGTTAGGTTAGGTTAGGTTAGGTTAGGTTAGGTTAGGTTAGGTTAGGTTAGGTTAGGTTAGGTTAGGTTAGGTTAGGTTAGGTTAGGTTAGGTTAGGTTAGGTTAGGTTAGGTTAGGTTAGGTTAGGTTAGGTTAGGTTAGGTTAGGTTAGGTTAGGTTAGGTTAGGTTAGGTTAGGTTAGGTTAGGTTAGGTTAGGTTAGGTTAGGTTAGGTTAGGTTAGGTTAGGTTAGGTTAGGTTAGGTTAGGTTAGGTTAGGTTAGGTTAGGTTAGGTTAGGTTAGGTTAGGTTGGGGTGCGTGGTCGGATAACCTCCTCGTGTGCCCGACTACTGTTTGTCCCCGTTCATCCGTGGACTGGGAACGACAGTGGGAGGGCCGGTGCACCCTGGGCGTCATTGTAAAGGACTCTTATGAGCTTCTTTTACAGCTGGCGGCTAATAATCCGACACCGAGGGACCAGGGGACAGCGCAGGTGGCGCTTACCCTGAACCTCGTTCGAACGATTGCGGAGGTCTGAAAGGGACTACGTGTCTATGTTCTACATGGAGACGGAAACCTTTCAGATAGTACGCGCGAGACGGGAGCGAATGTCTCTTCGGAGATGATTGCTCGCAGACTGTAGGCCTTACGGGCTAGCGTGTCGAAGACGGAAGCCTTTTCAGGTTGTACGTCTTGCGGTCTAGGGGAAAGCGCAGGTGGTGCATTCCCTAGCACCCCTTTTGAACGATTGCGGAGATCTAAGAGGGACTACGTGTCTATGTTTACATAGAGACGGAAACCTTTGAGATAGTACGCGCGAGACGGGAGCGAATGTCTCTTCGGAGGCGGCCGCTCAAATTCTGTGGGTCTCAGGAAGGTGCAGATGGCACGTAGTACTGAACCCACGGGGTGGCGGAAACCCGGGAGGTTTAGTGATCAGTGAGGATTGCTGTATCCACTCGGGTAGTACGTACACGAGTGACCGAGGGAAAGCGCAGGTGGCGCACTATTTTCCCTTGGAAACTCGAAACTCGAACGATTGCGGAAATCTAAGTGGGAGTATGCTTCTATGTTTAACATGGGGGCGGAAACTATTCAGATAGTACGCGCGAGACGGGAGCGAACGTCTCTTCGGAGATGATTGCTCGCAGACTGTGGGCCTTACAGGCTAGCGTGTCGAAGACGGAAGCCTTTTTAGGTTGTACGTCTTGGGGTCTAGGGAAAAGCGCAGGCGGTGCATACCCTAGAACCCTTTTGAACGATTGCGGAGGTCTAAGAGGGACTACGTTTCTATGTTTACATGGAGACGGAAACCTTTCAGATAGTACGCGCGAGACGGGAGCGAATGTCTCTTCGGAGGCGGCCGCTCAAACTCAGTGGGTTTCAGGAAGGTGCAGAGGGCATGTAGTACTGAACCCACTGAGGCAGTGGAAACCTGGGTGGTTCAGTGATCGGTGTGGATCGCTGTATTCACCCGGGTAGTA
The DNA here is from genome assembly GCA_963556745.1 of Catoptria pinella. NCBI lineage: Eukaryota > Metazoa > Arthropoda > Insecta > Lepidoptera > Crambidae > Catoptria > Catoptria pinella. The sequence continues at coordinate 48,922 of OY750777.1, read as the reverse complement.
CGCACCCGAGTGACCGAGGGAAAGCGCAGGTGGCGCACTATTTTCCCTTGGAAACTCAAAACTCGAACGATTGCGGAGATCTAAGTGGGAGTACGCTTCTATGTCAAACATGGGGGCGGAAACCATTCAGATAGTACGCGCGAGAGGGAGCGAATGTCTTTTCGGAGGCGGCCGCTCAAAATCAGTGGGTTTCAGGACGGTGCAGAGGGCATGTAGTTCTGAACCCACTGAGGCAGTGGAAACCTGGGTGGTTCAGTGATCGGTGAGGATCGCTGTATCCACCCGGGCAGTACGCACTCGAGTGACTGAGGGAAAGCGCAGGTGGCGCACTATTTTTCCCTTGGAAACTCACAACTCGAATGATTGCGGAGATCTAAGTGGGAGTACGCTTCTATGTTTAACATGGGGGCGGAAACCATTAAGACAGTACGCGCGAGGGGAGTGAAAGTCTCTCAGAGACGACTGCTCGCATATAGTGGGACTGGGATCGTGCAGACGGCACTAGTACCTAACCTACTTCGAGCGAATGTCTCTGCGAGATGGACGCTCTGAGACGTACATACGTCTCCAATCGAATGCGGAGGCCTGTAAGGGGTTACGCGTCCATGTTTACATGAATGCGGAGACCTTCAGGCAGTACGCTATTAGTGGGTCCTGAGCGTGGGTTGGGAGGCCCCGCTCTGAGGTTTATGGACTCCAAACTAGTTAGTGCGCATCTGTGCTGTGCGCTTCCTGGTGGCTGGGAGAAATCCCTTGGGATGGCAGAAGTAGTTTCTGCATTCCGTGGTGGGCTTGCGAAAGCTAGCAACTCACTGCCTTGGTCGCGGAAGTAATGCGAAAGCGATTCCCGTAGCCTTGGCACATAGTGGGCAGAGTGCACAGCGGGTGTTTTTTTAGTGGGTAGGCCCCCCCTTCCGGCCCCCCATTGAGCCCGCAGGGGCTGAGTGGGGGATCGGCTAGGCGGAAAGCGGTGTTGCCGGCGTTGAGTCGCTGGTGGCTTCCGTGGGAGAGTCCCACATAACTGCCGTCGCTCTCCCAGGCGACGGAGTATGCATAAGTACGCATTTTTTCATCCGTTAAAAAAAAAAAAAAAAAAAAAAAAAAAGGTTAGGTTAGGTTAGGTTAGGTTAGGTTAGGTTAGGTTAGGTTAGGTTAGGTTAGGTTAGGTTAGGTTAGGTTAGGTTAGGTTAGGTTAGGTTAGGTTAGGTTAGGTTAGGTTAGGTTAGGTTAGGTTAGGTTAGGTTAGGTTAGGTTAGGTTAGGTTAGGTTAGGTTAGGTTAGGTTAGGTTAGGTTAGGTTAGGTTAGGTTAGGTTAGGTTAGGTTAGGTTAGGTTAGGTTAGGTTAGGTTAGGTTAGGTTAGGTTAGGTTAGGTTAGGTTAGGTTAGGTTAGGTTAGGTTAGGTTAGGTTAGGTTAGGTTAGG
>OY750777.1:30000-45000 GCA_963556745.1 Catoptria pinella | reverse complement strand
AACATCCAGCGCCCCGGTTAGGTTAGGTTAGGTTAGGTTAGGTTAGGTTAGGTTAGGTTAGGTTAGGTTAGGTTAGGTTAGGTTAGGTTAGGTTAGGTTAGGTTAGGTTAGGTTAGGTTAGGTTAGGTTAGGTTAGGTTAGGTTAGGTTAGGTTAGGTTAGGTTAGGTTAGGTTAGGTTAGGTTAGGTTAGGTTAGGTTAGGTTAGGTTAGGTTAGGTTAGGTTAGGTTAGGTTAGGTTAGGTTAGGTTTTTTTTTTTTTTTTTTTTTTTTTTTTTTTTTTTTTTTTTTTTTTTTTTTTTTTTTTTTTTTGGTAAATTGTAGATATTTACGATTCTTCAATTTACACGCGGCGCTATTGGTATACGCGTTGTGTAAACTGCAATGTGCAGTGTCTGTTTACGGTTAGAAATTGATGGGTTTGTTAGTGTTAGTGAAATTGTATGGGATTTTGTTAAAATATATATATGTATATAAAATATATTTAAGGTGAAGTTCATTTTGAGCCATAATCGATTTTTTCGGTGAGCCTCATCTTATGTGCGTTCCTGACTGGGCAGTTGTTCGAGGTGGCTGCATGGTTGGTGTTAGTAGTCTCTTTGGTTTTTTGATTGTGCACTAGGCAGTTTAGACATTTGACGACAGAAGTGTTATCTTTTTTGGGACAATTTTTGTAGACATGACCCTCGAGGGAGCAGTGACTACAAAATTTAGTTTTGTTTGGGCATTTGGTTCGTGTATGTCCGAATTTGAGGCATTCGAAACATTGCAACAGAGGTGAGTGTTCCGCTACATGTATTTTGTGATGGTCAATGTTGAGTCTTTCTGAGTTTATAGCGGCATGCCAGACCTGGGGGGATGCCTTAAAGACATAATTGTATAAGTTGGGATTTCGATTGTTGAGGGTGATACATGGTGTGAGGTTGGCGTTGATTGTGGACATGGAGTTTTTGAGAGCTTCGTTTTGGTGAATGATTATGTCCGGTATTTCCTCTGCGGGGATGGTTCTGGGGATGCCTTTTAGTACAAACATCGGTAGAAGCTTTTTCGCGACTTCTGCATCGACGTCTGGGTTGGTTTCTAAGCGTTTGAGAGTTTCCTGGCATTGGTCAGTGTTGTCAAACTCAACTTTTATTTTGTTGTTGGTGATGGCTTGGCATTTCGAGGGAGCATATGTGACATTTCTAAATGAAATGCTTTTCTGCCATTTGGTAATGGCTTCTTGTTTGGAATTTGCAGAAGGCACGGTAATTATGATTGAAGGGTTAGTAGTTTTATTGTTATTGTTAGAATCTTGTGTGAGGGTAGAATTATTATTTTTTGTGAAGGTTTTAGTTACGGCGGCGTAGGATTTGCTTGTAGAGGTTGTATTAGGTGAGGATAGTTCCTTTTTTAGTAGAGCAAATTCTGCTTTGACACAGTTAGCTACTTCTGTTTTGATGCATGAGGCTATTTCGTTTTTCAAGTTGGAATTGAGAGTGGGTTCAGTTTCTGTTTCTGTCGGTGTGGAGTTTGTAACAATGGAAAGATGTTTGGCATGATGTATGATGGTGTTAGCAAGCGCTATTATAGCGTCTTTGCTTCTTTTGGTGACACTTTTACCTAGGTTTATGTGCTTAATGATGTTCTCCGAAGCTTGCAGAACTACTTCGGTTGGGGTGCATGCAAAGTTGATTGGTTCTATAAGAGCTTCAGGTTCTGCCGAAACGGTTGGTTTGGTTAGTTCAGGCACCGCCAGATTAATAACAGAGCCGGTGGGGGACACAAAAGGAGGTGATGGGCTTGGAACGGGATCAGGTTGGGAGGGAGGAGCTTTGGTTGGTGAGCTCTTGGAGGACATTCTCCTCCAGCTCATGGCACTAGAAGTAGCCACAGTCGCAGCTGCGGCGTTGCGTTTTGAGGTGCGTTTCATGTTTAATTGTGATCAGCCGAATTTTGGAAATTATGTACGTTATAATTAAAATTAAACATGGAGCGGGTGAAGCCCGCTGATAAGAAGGTTTTAAGCTATTAACTGCTTCTCGGATGCGCAGATTATAGAAAATATCAAGGAAAAGGTTGAAAAGTTAGGTCAGGGTTAGGTTACAGGTTAGGTTAGGTGATAATTTAGAGACTATTGTAGCTATTTGCGTGATTTAAAAAGGTATGGGTGGTGCTTGGCAAGTTTAACAATAAACAGAAAGAAAAGTGCTGAAAAGTGTAGTATTAAATTATTTACTAATAAAATAAATTTGAGAAAATTAAAAATTTAAAAGTGCTTTAAAATATCCAACGAACTCGCTAGAGACGTGTTTGACATTTCAAAACAAGCGCTTTACAAAGCTCTATTCGAATTATAAAGCAGAACTATAATCAAAGAAAGGTTATGGAAGATATTAAAGAAAGAGTGACCTAGGTTAGGTTAGGTTTGGAAGAAAATTATAATTGTCGGTTAAAAATCTAATATTAAGGTTAAAGTTATGTTCTATATATATAAAGGTGGACAATAGCTAGATCTATGTTTTAATTAAAACAGAATTGAAAAAGAATGAAGGGATCAAAAGTTATAACGTTTGCTAATAATTAAATTTTATGACCAAAATTAATGTAAAATTGAAAATTTCAAACTCAAATTATGAGAAAACTATAAAGTATAGAATAAATATTTCTACATAAGAAAGACGTAGAATAGTAAGGAGAATAATTAGAGATATCAATAATAAAAATCCGTCAGAACGGAAAAAAGTTATTAAGAGTTTTTGAGTGAAAATAAAGAATTTTTGATAAAAATATTGAAAAAACAAGAATTATTAGATCAAATCTTAAGTTAGGTGGTTAGCTGATTAATCAAAATATGCCTTAAGGGCTACTGAATCTAAATCTGAAAACTAAATTACAAAATACCAAATGGAGAAAAAGTTATGAATTTTTTAAATATTTTTTAGTTTGAAAAAGTTTACCTTAGGGGCAGATTTTAACACTGGTTTAGTACAAAAGACATCAACGCGCTAACGCAAAAATGAAATTTTGTACCAAGTCAGGTTTTTGAAGTATGGAGATATATAAAATAATTTATTGAAGAAAAAGTATATAAGATAGGTCCACCGGGCAAAAAGTGGGAGGTTAGGAAAAATGTAAGAGATATTTAGGAATTTTTGGGAAAGCTTATGAGAAGTCTAGGAGTTTCAAAATGAGCTTGGTTAGGTTAGGTTAGGTTAGGTTAGGTTAGGTTAGGTTGGGGTGCGTGCCAGACAACCTCCTCGTGGTGCACCCTGGGCGCCACCGCTCTGTTGCGGTGGTGGCGAATAGTCTGGCGAGGTGGGGATGGCGCTGGTTCTGTCCCAGTGTCATCCGCTCGTAACCCTGTACGTGGTGCGGAAGCGAGGGCCGTCATCCAAATGGATGAGGGCTGCGAGGAAGAAAACCTCTCTAAAAAATTACGGACGGGGGCCTAACGGTCCTGTCCGCTTCGGCGGATAGTGTGGGCTCCGAGTCGGCGTCCCGGACGTATTCTGGGTAGCGGCGACTTGGACCGGGCTCGGCCGGCGTCCTGGAGATTCCAGGTAGCAGTGGTGCGAGTGTGGGCGGCGGGTTCGTCTGATTGCGGTGGTCGCGATCAGCGGACGGGCTTTAGTGCCAACCGTCGGCGGAACCGTAACCCTAGTCATGTCTTAGGGCCGGTGAGGCTGCCCTTAGTTGGGTGTCCTCGCGAGGAGGCAACCTCTATAAAAAACCCCAACCCCAAGCTTTTTGTCGCGTCTATGGCGAGGGGGTGAATGGCTGGAGGGAGTCCAGTTGATACACGGCAACGGAGCAGGGGACCAGCCGCCCCCCTGCTTCGAGAACCCTAGGCTTACCCGGGTACAGGGGTCTCTGCCCGGGTGGACTGTGTATTTCCCCCATACTCGTGGGAATAGATATGGATGAAAATAATTTTAAAAATAAACTTCTGGCTAGTTTGAGGGGCGAGAAGTCCGGTGGTAGTAAGGTGAGGGATACTGCTTCAAAGCAGTCATTGGTGGCAACAACACCTGTCGCCAAAGTTGAGGAGGATAAGGCTGCTTTTAAACAGCCTTTAGATCGTGTTCCGGTTGTAAGACTTGAACGTTCGCCGGTCCCTATGGCGTCGTTTGCTGGAACCGGATTACGTCGTGAGGGAGGGAGTCGGAGTTCATCCTGCTCCTCTCAGATATCCTTTGTGTCGGATGAAGTGGAGACGGTAGAAAGACGGAAACGTCAAAGACCTCGTGAGCCGAGTCTATCGGGAGATGAGTATTCGGATGCCAGTCAGGCACCGTCGCTAAAGGTCAGCGCTGTGTCCAATAAACGTGGAAGAGGCCGGCCAGCAAACACCGGTGAGTATGCTGGGCTTTCCAAGGCTCAGGCTGAGCTTTCTCGACTTCGGTCAATTGAGCAGGACATTGACCGTGAGCTGGCGCAGTCAGTCAGCAAGCCTCGTCCGGCCCCTAAGTCTAGAGAGAGTTCCGATTTGGAGAATCCGAGCTTGCTGGCCAATTGTGAGGTGCTTGCACGCGGGATGGATGGTGTCGAGACGGTCTTAGAGATTGCTGCGAAGTCAAACAATCTGAAGGGCACCAGTATTAAGGCCCTGAAAGATGCAGCAACCTTAATAAAAAACATGTTGGGTGAAATGTACAACCGTAACTCCTCGGACTGTACTAAGCAGATAGACGAACGTTTTGGTAAAACCTTAGCCGATCTGAAACTCGCAAAGGAGGAAAACGCTCGCATCTCAGTCGAGAATCAGCGGCTGAGAGAAGAAATGGCGGCGATTAGGCGCGAACTAAAACTGGTTCGCGAACAGTTCAAAGGGGTGTCTTACCTGCCCCCCACGTCGGATACAAGTGGTCGTAAGCGGAACACCGTGGGCGATATGTCAGTAGAGGAGCTCTGTCGGTTGATTGCCGAGCAAGCCGGCACTATGGTTAGCGCCCGTATTGAGGGTCTGAGTCGCCGGCTTCCACCTGAGGAAAATTTAAGGCCGCCTTTAGCAGCCACCAGAAGAAAGCCAGAAGTTAGTCCTGCGCCGCCAGTTGTGCCTCAGTCGGAACTTCTAGCAGCAGCTCCTGACCCAAACAAAGGAAATGGAGCGAAGAAGGGGAAGAAAAAGACGAAGAAGGCTAAAAAGACAAGCGCGAAAGAGATACCTCAGCAGAAGACGGAACAAGAGTCTGTGCCTTCCTTCCATGATCCAGCTGAGGAAGGCTGGCAAGAAGTAACGCGCAAAAAAAAGAAGAAGACGAAAGTCCCAGAATCGACGCAAGGTAAGGGACATAACAAGAAGGAAGCTACTTCTAAAAAGAGGAAGGTGCGGCTTCGTCTGCCTAAATCGGCTGCGGTGGTGGTTAAACTGCGGCCTGAGGCTTTAGAAAAAGGCGTAAGTTATGCAGAGATTCTTGCTGGGGCTAAGGGGAAACTTGATCACAGCATAGTCGCAGGTGGCTTCAAATATAAAGTTGCGGCTACTGGTGCCCGTCTCCTGGAGGTGCCAGGTGAAAACAACAGCGAAAGGGCTGAAAAGCTCCTCAGTAGGTTGCAGGAGATCTTTGACCCAAATTTGGTTGAGGTGACTCGACCGATGAAGACCACCGCGCTCCGTGTCTCGGGCTTGGACGACTCGGTCGAGGCAGCCGATATCCAGGCGGCTGTAGCTGAGCACGGTGGTTGTAACAGAGACAGCGTTGTAGTCGGAGAAGTGCGGAAAAATCGATTTGGTTTAGGGTCTACACTAGTGAAGTGCCCGGTGGCAGCAGCTATTAAGGTCTCAGGGGGCGGAAAGAAGAGGTTGCTGGTCGGATGGGTCTCGGCAGAAATTGAAGTACTGCCACAGAGAAAGATGCGCTGCTTTAAGTGCTTCGAGGCAGGGCACGTAAAATCAATGTGCACAGGTGTTGATCGCTGTGAACTTTGCTTTAGGTGTGGCACTCCTGGCCATAAGGCCAAAGATTGTAACAGGGCGTTGCGCTGCGTTGTGTGCGCTGCGCATGGAATCAGAGCAGATCACATGCTGGGTGGGATGTCCTGCAATCCCCCCAAGCAGAAGAAGTCGAAAAAGTCGACCGTCCAGCAGGCGTCTACCCAACAGGTAGGCGTAGAGGGCATGGAGACAGCCGATACCATTGGCGGGGAGGCAGCGGGCTCTGCGGGGTCTGAAGGCCCGGATGAGCCGCAGTTGAGGGGACCGGGTTACGGAAGCGGGGAACTTCCGTAGCCCTCTCGAGGGTCCTCGTGGTGGAATGGCGCGCCTTGTGTTCCGGCGTGCCTCACCGGTTGGGGGGAGCTTCTGAGCTCCCAATTCTCGTTTGGGTCCATTTTGGACGACCGGTGGCGGACCGCGGTAGTATACTTTGTCTTCCCGTAGTCCGTCGCACTAACGGCAGAGGAACACCCCGGGGTTTTTAGTGGATTCACCACATAACCAACCCCGTGTTCCCCGCGCGGGGTGGTATGCGAAGGCATTTTCCCCGGGACAAAAAAAAAAAAAAAAAAAAAAAAAAAAAAAAAAAAAAAAAAAAAAAAAAAAAAAAAAAAAAGGTTAGGTTAGGTTAGGTTAGGTTAGGTTAGGTTAGGTTAGGTTAGGTTAGGTTAGGTTAGGTTAGGTTAGGTTAGGTTAGGTTAGGTTGGGGTGCCATGTCAGACAACCTCCTCGTGGTGCACCCTGGGCGTCACCGTTTTTGATACGGTGACGGCTAATGGTCTGGCAGTCGGGGATGGCGCTGGTTCTGTCCCGGCGTCATCCGCTCGTAACCCTGCACGTGGTGCGGGAGCGAGGGCCGTCACCCAAGTGGGTGAGGGCTGCGAGGAAGAAAACCTCTCTAAAAAATTACGGATGGGGACCTAACGGTCCTGTCCGCTTCGGCGGATAGTGTGGGCTCCGGGTCGGCGTCCCAGACGTACTCTGGGTAGCGGCGACTTGGTTCGGGCTCGGCCGGCGTCCCGGATAGTCCGGGTAGCGGCGGCGCGAGTGTGGGCGGCAGGTCCGTCGGTTGCGGTGGTCGTAACCGGCGAACAGGCATCAATTGCCAACTGCCGGTCAACCCGTTACCCTTCAGTCATGTGTTGGGGGCCGGGGAGGCTGCCCTTAGTTGGGTGTCCTCGAGAGGAGTTAACCTCAATAAAAAAACCCTAATCCCACGCATGCCATGGGCTAGGGGATGGATGGCTGGTGGGAGACCAGTCCCAACGTGGCCAACGGAGCAGGGGACCAGCCGCCCCCCTGCTTCGAGAACCCTAGGCTTACCCGGGTATGGGGCCTCTGCCCGGGTGGACCGATTTTGCCACCTTACTCGTGGGTCTTATAATGAATAAGCTTGATAAAAACTTTTTTGACGAGGAGCAGCGGGACAGCGCACAGAGTCCGGGACAAAACAGTGCCAACAAACACACCGATGGGGACAGCGCACAGCGTCCGTTTAAAAACAGTGCTGATTACTGTGAAGACGGGAGGGACTCTGATATGTCCTTTTACGCGGCTAGCAGCAGCAGGTCGGTCACCCCTTCTACGAGGGAAGGATCTAGGAGTGGGAGAAGACCCCGAAAACGTACAAAAACTTTGGTTTCTGGGTCCAACTCCGATTCGGAGGTTGAGAATGGTAGCGGGGGCTCGATACGTGATGTTACGTTCATCTCTAGGAAGAGTTTATCGCAGCCGGCAGGTCCTACCACAGGGCTAGTGGCTGCAAAAAAGCAGGCGTCCTACCTGAAGGATAGGGATGATTTAGACAGGGCGGAACACGAGGCTGATCTTCAGGATCGTAAAAAGAGGACTCCTGAAAGGAAAACGAAAGGAAAGGGTAGGGAGAAGAAGTCGCCATCCCCCATAAAGAGTAATCTTGATAGGGACGAGATGACGACAACTAAAATGGCGGAGGTCGTTAAAAAATTGGCGCAGACACTCCACGAGATCTGCAAAGACTCGGGGAACATCCGCAGGGAGCATAAAACTTGCCTCCGCGCGACAAAAGCGGATCTGGACTTTGTGGGGGACTGCCTTATGGAGGTTTCAGCGAGTGCGGAGGTACGTCGTCTGAAGCTGGATAATGAGCGGCTTAACCGCCAGCTGAAGCACGTCTCCGATGAGCTGAAGGCCATTAAAGAGTTTTTGGCTGAAAGTAGGAAGATCCCAGATAGAGAACCGGTGGTGGCCCCGGCACGTGATGCGTCTGAAGGGAGACCGCCACTTGAATGGATTGATAATCTGGAGACATCACTGCTGCGCTCAATCAGCAAGATGATTAACGCCAAATTTGAGGCGTTGGAGATTGACGGTCGTCTTAACCCAGCGCCCATGCGCAGACCACCCCTGGCATCGGACGCTAGAAGAGATGAAGCAGCGGCGCTGATGCCCCCTCCACCTCCACGGCGGGGACCGATGACTTCTGCAAATAGGGCGGGGGAAATAGCAGCTACACCGACGCCAACTGCTCCTGAAACATGGAAAGAGGTAGTCAGTAAGGCGGAAAAGAAGCGGCGTAAGGCAGCAGCCAGGGTTGAAAAGGCGGCTGCGGCGGGATCAGCACCTGCCGCGGGTCAGGCATCGTCCGTGAATCCAGCGTCAGTGGGCTCAGCGGCTGCGAAGGGTTCAGCGGCTCCGGCACCGGGTAGGGCTCCTCCTGCAACAAAAAATAAGAAGGTCAAGTCGAAGTTATCTACACCTCGTTCTGCGGCGATAATCGTGACGATTCCTAAGGAGGCGGCTGAACGAGGGGTAACGTACACCCAGGCCATCACCAAGGCAAGACAGGCGATACAAGTCCAAGAGCTGGGGATTGAGAATATAAAAATGCGGCAGGCACAGAGTGGCGCGCGCCTTATTGAAATCTCCGGCTCTACAAGCGGCGAAAAGGCGGACCAGCTCGCTGAAAAGTTAAGGGTGGCACTAGACGGAGATGCGAGCGTGCATCGGCCGGTGAAGACCGCTGACCTTCGAATCACTGGCTTTGATGACTCCGTCACCGCTGACGATTTGAGTGCGGTTATGGCGGAGAAAGGGGGTTGCCTTGCGGAGCAAGTCAAGGTGGGGTCTATTAGGACTGGCCCGGGGGGCATGGCTTCGGTCACGGTGAGATGCCCGGTGACAACGGCTAAGAAGCTAGTGGAATCGGGGAGGTTCCTGATTGGGTGGAGCTCCCCACAAATCAGGGTTCTGGAGCCGTTGCCACTACGATGCTACCGGTGCATGATGCTGGGACACACAAAGCAGATGTGCCCCAGCGAGGTTGACCGCAGCGAGGTTTGCTTCCGCTGTGGAGAAGCCGGTCACAGGGCCGCGGACTGCAAGAAGACGGCCAAGTGTCTCGTGTGTGCGGCGGCTGGACTCCCAGCCAATCATGTAATGGGGAGAAAGCTCTGCTCCCCCCCTGCGGTAAAGGCAAAGCCAGCTCCTGTGACCAAGGGACCGACGCCAGGGACGGAGAGCGAGGCCACACTGGGGGATGATGGAATGGAAACCTAATGCCCAGACACCATTTCAACATCCTCCAGGGGAACGTCAACCACTGCGCCGGGTCGCAGGATTTGGTCATCCAGCACGCGGCGGAGTGGAAGAGCGATTTGGTAGTGCTTGCGGAACCTTACTTTGTTCCAGAAAGGTCTAACTGGGCGGGCGATGGTAACGACTCAGTTGCCATCATGGTGCCCACCTATGCTGCGCACTCCCCTCCCCTTTCGGTTAGAGAGAGGGGACCGGGTTATGTGGCGGCTATGTGGGGGGAAATAGCACTCGTGGGGGTATACTTCTCCCCCAACAGGGCACTTACAGAGTACCAGAACTGGACCGACGTTCTGTCCGGTGTGGTCCAGCGCCTTGCCTCGCGGCAAGTCCTGGTTCTGGGGGATTTTAATGCCCACCATACGGCCTGGGGCTCTCCTGCTAATAAGCCTAAGGGCGAGGCCCTTTTGGAGTGGTCAACGTCCCTGGGGCTTACCATTGTGAATCGGGGCAACACCTTTACGTTTGTGCGGGGCGGCGGGGGATCCATTGTGGACCTCACGTTCGCCTCTCCAGCCCTTGCTGGCCGAATAAGGGATTGGAGAGTGCTGGTGGGTCCGGAAACGTTGTCCGACCACCGGTACATCCAATTTCGAATATCCCCCGCTGCGTTGCAGAGCCAGCTCCAGCGCTCAGAAGGACCGCGATATAGCTTCCCCAGGTGGGCTGCGGGAAAGCTAAACAGAGAGTGTGCTGTGGAGTCGGCCATCGTACAGGCTTGGTGCGCGGACGGCTGGAGTTTGGAAGGCAGCATATCGGACAGGGTCGAGCGGTTGGTGGCGTCGGTTAGGGCTGTATGTGACGCGGCAATGCCCCGAGTGAGAGGGCCACCAAATAGGAAACAAGTTTATTGGTGGTCTGAGGAAATTGCCTCACTACGAGAGAGTTGCCAACGGCACAGGCGCGCACTCGCAAGATTTCGTCGCCGCCGCCGTCGTCGCCGTCGTGGCCAGAGGGATGGAGAGGAGGCAGGCCTTAGGGAGGCCTATGCTGCTGCCAAAAAGGACCTCAAGGACGCCATCTGCAGGTCTAAGGAAAGCTCCTGGAAGGAGTTCCTTGAGGACCTTAACCGGGATCCGTGGGGGCGTCCGTACCGCATGGTCCGGAAAAAGATGGAGGGCCAGGCGCCATCTACGGAAACGATGGACCCGGAGCTCCTTGGGAGGGTGATGGCAGGTCTGTTTCCGGAAGACGTTCCTTATGTGCCTCCACTGGCGCCATATGCTGGCAGGGATCTCCCGGATGTCAATGATGACTTTTGCCCCATAACGCGGGATGAATTTGAGTCCGCCATCGATCGGATGAAAGGGAAGAGGAAGGCTCCAGGGCCGGATGGGATACCGGGGAGGGTGCTCCCGATCATCATGGAGCACCTCGGGGAACACCTTCTGGCACTGTACAATAGCTGCCTGGAGTCAGGTGAGTTCCCTGGGGCTTGGAAAAGGGGTCGCCTATGCCTACTCCGGAAGGAGGGAAGGCCTGCAGATTCCCCCGAGGCGTATCGTCCGATCGTACTGCTGGATGAACTCGCTAAGACGCTGGAAAGAATCCTGGCAGAACGAGTCATCCAGCACCTGGAGCAGGTGGGCCCAGATTTGTCTGCCAGCCAATTCGGGTTCCGTAGGAATAGGTCGACAGTTGATGCGCTGATGACACTGAAGGACGACACGGAGCGAGCGATCCGGAGAGGGGAACAGGTAGTGGCGGTATCACTTGATATCCGCAACGCCTTCAACACCCTCCCCTACTCCGTGATCAAGGACGCCCTTAAGTTTCATCGTGTTCCAGCGTACCTCAGGAGAATCTTGGAGTCGTACCTCGAAGATCGTGAGGTCATATATGTGGACGCTGAGGGTCGGCTGGTAAGCCGGGGTATGACGCGTGGGGTCCCTCAGGGCTCGGTATTGGGCCCTTTGTTATGGAACCTCGGTTTTGACTGGGTCCTCCGCGGAGCCCTTCTTCCGAAGATGAGCCTCCTCTGTTATGCGGACGACACCCTAGTTACCGCGAGGGGGGAAGACTATTGGGAAGCGCGGCGACTAGCTGGCGTGGGAACCCAGCTGGTCATGGAGAGGATCCAATTGCTAGGGTTAGAGGTAGCGGTCCGCAAGACAGAGGCCATCATCTTTCACGGTCCCAGGAGAGGGCCTCCTTCCGGAGCCAATATCGTCGTGGGGAGGGTGCGGATCCCTATTAAGCCCCACATCAAATACCTGGGGCTTATCCTGGACGGGCGCTGGCGCTTTACGGAGCATTTCCGTCAGCTAGCGCCTAGACTCCAGAGGGCGGCAACGGCCTTGGGGCGTATCCTGCCGAATATTGGCGGCCCGAACGTCAGCTGTCGCAAGCTGTTTGCAGGGGTGGTGCGCAGCATGGCCCTGTACGGGGCACCAGTTTGGGCGGACTCCTTAAACGAGGAGAACTGCCGCTATCTGAGAAGACCGCAACGGGCTATAGCCACCCGCATCATACGTGGCTATAAGACGGTCTCCGGTTCAGCGGCATGTTTACTCGCAGGTACACCCCCGTGGGAGCTGGAGGCACGGGTCCTCAGTAAGGTGTACCTGGACAAGAGGGATGCCAGCAGGCAAGGGGGACGGTTGGCTCCGGCTGAGATCACTGAGGTTAGGCGGCGGGCGGAGGAGCAGCTCGTAGAAGAGTGGCGCCTCCAATTGGAGACTCCGCCGGCGGGCGTACGGACGGCGGATGCGGTGCGCCCGCTCTTGGTCGAGTGGATGGAGCGGCGTCATGGGACGCTGACATTTAGGCTGGTGCAGGTTCTTACTGGGCATGGGTGCTTCGGTAAGTACCTGCACCTAATCCAGCGAGAGGAGGCGCCGGGATGTCACGAGTGCGACGAGGCGCTGGACACCGCGCAGCACACACTGGAGGTGTGTCCTGCGTGGTCGGCGCAGCGCCGAAACCTAGTGGAGGTGGTAGGGCCGGATCTCTCGCTGCCCAGCATCGTTAGCCGGATGTTGGACAGTGACAGATGCTGGCAAGCGGCAGTCTCCTTTTGCGAGGATGTGATCCTCCAAAAGGAGGCAGCGGAGAGGGTGCGCGAAGAGGACGCTCAGGCGGCCCTCATCCGCCGCAGACGGTTGGGGCGAAGGAGGCGTCAGTATGACCGCCTCATCCCGTAGTGTCACCGGCCGGCGATGGAGCGTTCTGTCGCTGGCATTGCACGGTGCACGCCGTCTGGGGAGATGACCACACTTGCTCGGTCATCTCCCGCCGCGTAGGGGCCTGGAAAGCCGGGCCACCCGTTGAGTCAGAGGGAGATTGCCACCGCACCCCCTATGACTGATCAACGGAGAGAGAGCAAGTAGTGAGGGGTTTAGTTGGTAGTGGTGCCTCCTCTCGACCACCCCATCTGGTCAGCCTACCTGAGTAGGTAACCATATGGGGAGTTCGGGAGAAGGCTCTCTCCCTCTCCCCACTCTGGGGAGAGGTAAGAACCCTCCGGCTCCCCCGCCGAGCCTACTATTTAGGCTCGACGGGGGCGCCGGAGGCGGCGAGAGACAGCCCAGGAGTGGCTTCCTGCGCGCTGACCGAGTCCAACATGCCGTTTGGTATACTTAAAGATTGTATTTGCCCTCACTCTAATAAATAAAAAAAAAAGGTTAGGTTAGGTTAGGTTAGGTTAGGTTAGGTTAGGTTAGGTTAGGTTAGGTTAGGTTAGGTTAGGTTAGGTTAGGTTAGGTTAGGTTAGGTTAGGTTAGGTTAGGTTAGGTTAGGTTAGGTTAGGTTAGGTTAGGTTAGGTTAGGTTAGGTTAGGTTAGGTTAGGTTAGGTTAGGTTAGGTTAGGTTAGGTTAGGTTAGGTTAGGTTAGGTTAGGTTAGGTTAGGTTAGGTTAGGTTAGGTTAGGTTAGGTTAGGTTAGGTTAGGTTAGGTTAGGTTAGGTTAGGTTAGGTTAGGTTGGGGTGCGTGGTCGGATAACCTCCTCGTGTGCCCGACTACTGTTTGTCCCCGTTCATCCGTGGACTGGGAACGACAGTGGGAGGGCCGGTGCACCCTGGGCGTCATTGTAAAGGACTCTTATGAGCTTCTTTTACAGCTGGCGGCTAATAATCCGACACCGAGGGACCAGGGGACAGCGCAGGTGGCGCTTACCCTGAACCTCGTTCGAACGATTGCGGAGGTCTGAAAGGGACTACGTGTCTATGTTCTACATGGAGACGGAAACCTTTCAGATAGTACGCGCGAGACGGGAGCGAATGTCTCTTCGGAGATGATTGCTCGCAGACTGTAGGCCTTACGGGCTAGCGTGTCGAAGACGGAAGCCTTTTCAGGTTGTACGTCTTGCGGTCTAGGGGAAAGCGCAGGTGGTGCATTCCCTAGCACCCCTTTTGAACGATTGCGGAGATCTAAGAGGGACTACGTGTCTATGTTTACATAGAGACGGAAACCTTTGAGATAGTACGCGCGAGACGGGAGCGAATGTCTCTTCGGAGGCGGCCGCTCAAATTCTGTGGGTCTCAGGAAGGTGCAGATGGCACGTAGTACTGAACCCACGGGGTGGCGGAAACCCGGGAGGTTTAGTGATCAGTGAGGATTGCTGTATCCACTCGGGTAGTACGTACACGAGTGACCGAGGGAAAGCGCAGGTGGCGCACTATTTTCCCTTGGAAACTCGAAACTCGAACGATTGCGGAAATCTAAGTGGGAGTATGCTTCTATGTTTAACATGGGGGCGGAAACTATTCAGATAGTACGCGCGAGACGGGAGCGAACGTCTCTTCGGAGATGATTGCTCGCAGACTGTGGGCCTTACAGGCTAGCGTGTCGAAGACGGAAGCCTTTTTAGGTTGTACGTCTTGGGGTCTAGGGAAAAGCGCAGGCGGTGCATACCCTAGAACCCTTTTGAACGATTGCGGAGGTCTAAGAGGGACTACGTTTCTATGTTTACATGGAGACGGAAACCTTTCAGATAGTACGCGCGAGACGGGAGCGAATGTCTCTTCGGAGGCGGCCGCTCAAACTCAGTGGGTTTCAGGAAGGTGCAGAGGGCATGTAGTACTGAACCCACTGAGGCAGTGGAAACCTGGGTGGTTCAGTGATCGGTGTGGATCGCTGTATTCACCCGGGTAGTACGCACCCGAGTGACCGAGGGAAAGCGCAGGTGGCGCACTATTTTCCCTTGGAAACTCAAAACTCGAACGATTGCGGAGATCTAAGTGGGAGTACGCTTCTATGTCAAACATGGGGGCGGAAACCATTCAGATAGTACGCGCGAGAGGGAGCGAATGTCTTTTCGGAGGCGGCCGCTCAAAATCAGTGGGTTTCAGGACGGTGCAGAGGGCATGTAGTTCTGAACCCACTGAGGCAGTGGAAACCTGGGTGGTTCAGTGATCGGTGAGGATCGCTGTATCCACCCGGGCAGTACGCACTCGAGTGACTGAGGGAAAGCGCAGGTGGCGCACTATTTTTCCCTTGGAAACTCACAACTCGAATGATTGCGGAGATCTAAGTGGGAGTACGCTTCTATGTTTAACATGGGGGCGGAAACCAT
>OY750777.1:10000-25000 GCA_963556745.1 Catoptria pinella | reverse complement strand
GTTAGGTTAGGTTAGGTTAGGTTAGGTTAGGTTAGGTTAGGTTAGGTTAGGTTAGGTTAGGTTAGGTTAGGTTAGGTTAGGTTAGGTTAGGTTAGGTTAGGTTAGGTTAGGTTAGGTTAGGTTAGGTTAGGTTAGGTTAGGTTAGGTTAGGTTAGGTTAGGTTAGGTTAGGTTAGGTTAGGTTAGGTTAGGTTAGGTTAGGTTAGGTTAGGTTAGGTTAGGTTAGGTTAGGTTAGGTTAGGTTAGGTTAGGTTAGGTTAGGTTAGGTTAGGTTAGGTTAGGTTAGGTTAGGTTAGGTTAGGTTAGGTTAGGTTAGGTTAGGTTAGGTTAGGTTAGGTTAGGTTAGGTTAGGTTAGGTTAGGTTAGGTTAGGTTAGGTTAGGTTAGGTTAGGTTAGGTTAGGTTAGGTTAGGTTAGGTTAGGTTAGGTTAGGTTAGGTTAGGTTAGGTTAGGTTAGGTTAGGTTAGGTTAGGTTAGGTTAGGTTAGGTTAGGTTAGGTTAGGTTAGGTTAGGTTAGGTTAGGTTAGGTTAGGTTAGGTTAGGTTAGGTTAGGTTAGGTTAGGTTAGGTTAGGTTAGGTTAGGTTAGGTTAGGTTAGGTTAGGTTAGGTTAGGTTAGGTTAGGTTAGGTTAGGTTAGGTTAGGTTAGGTTAGGTTAGGTTAGGTTAGGTTAGGTTAGGTTAGGTTAGGTTAGGTTAGGTTAGGTTAGGTTAGGTTAGGTTAGGTTAGGTTAGGTTAGGTTAGGTTAGGTTAGGTTAGGTTAGGTTAGGTTAGGTTAGGTTAGGTTAGGTTAGGTTAGGTTAGGTTAGGTTAGGTTAGGTTAGGTTAGGTTAGGTTAGGTTAGGTTAGGTTAGGTTAGGTTAGGTTAGGTTAGGTTAGGTTAGGTTAGGTTAGGTTAGGTTAGGTTAGGTTAGGTTAGGTTAGGTTAGGTTAGGTTAGGTTAGGTTAGGTTAGGTTAGGTTAGGTTAGGTTAGGTTAGGTTAGGTTAGGTTAGGTTAGGTTAGGTTAGGTTAGGTTAGGTTAGGTTAGGTTAGGTTAGGTTAGGTTAGGTTAGGTTAGGTTAGGTTAGGTTAGGTTAGGTTAGGTTAGGTTAGGTTAGGTTAGGTTAGGTTAGGTTAGGTTAGGTTAGGTTAGGTTAGGTTAGGTTAGGTTAGGTTAGGTTAGGTTAGGTTAGGTTAGGTTAGGTTAGGTTAGGTTAGGTTAGGTTAGGTTAGGTTAGGTTAGGTTAGGTTAGGTTAGGTTAGGTTAGGTTAGGTTAGGTTAGGTTAGGTTAGGTTAGGTTAGGTTAGGTTAGGTTAGGTTAGGTTAGGTTAGGTTAGGTTAGGTTAGGTTAGGTTAGGTTAGGTTAGGTTAGGTTAGGTTAGGTTAGGTTAGGTTAGGTTAGGTTAGGTTAGGTTAGGTTAGGTTAGGTTAGGTTAGGTTAGGTTAGGTTAGGTTAGGTTAGGTTAGGTTAGGTTAGGTTAGGTTAGGTTAGGTTAGGTTAGGTTAGGTTAGGTTAGGTTAGGTTAGGTTAGGTTAGGTTAGGTTAGGTTAGGTTAGGTTAGGTTAGGTTAGGTTAGGTTAGGTTAGGTTAGGTTAGGTTAGGTTAGGTTAGGTTAGGTTAGGTTAGGTTAGGTTAGGTTAGGTTAGGTTAGGTTAGGTTAGGTTAGGTTAGGTTAGGTTAGGTTAGGTTAGGTTAGGTTAGGTTAGGTTAGGTTAGGTTAGGTTAGGTTAGGTTAGGTTAGGTTAGGTTAGGTTAGGTTAGGTTAGGTTAGGTTAGGTTAGGTTAGGTTAGGTTAGGTTAGGTTAGGTTAGGTTAGGTTAGGTTAGGTTAGGTTAGGTTAGGTTAGGTTAGGTTAGGTTAGGTTAGGTTAGGTTAGGTTAGGTTAGGTTAGGTTAGGTTAGGTTAGGTTAGGTTAGGTTAGGTTAGGTTAGGTTAGGTTAGGTTAGGTTAGGTTAGGTTAGGTTAGGTTAGGTTAGGTTAGGTTAGGTTAGGTTAGGTTAGGTTAGGTTAGGTTAGGTTAGGTTAGGTTAGGTTAGGTTAGGTTAGGTTAGGTTAGGTTAGGTTAGGTTAGGTTAGGTTAGGTTAGGTTAGGTTAGGTTAGGTTAGGTTAGGTTAGGTTAGGTTAGGTTAGGTTAGGTTAGGTTAGGTTAGGTTAGGTTAGGTTAGGTTAGGTTAGGTTAGGTTAGGTTAGGTTAGGTTAGGTTAGGTTAGGTTAGGTTAGGTTAGGTTAGGTTAGGTTAGGTTAGGTTAGGTTAGGTTAGGTTAGGTTAGGTTAGGTTAGGTTAGGTTAGGTTAGGTTAGGTTAGGTTAGGTTAGGTTAGGTTAGGTTAGGTTAGGTTAGGTTAGGTTAGGTTAGGTTAGGTTAGGTTAGGTTAGGTTAGGTTAGGTTAGGTTAGGTTAGGTTAGGTTAGGTTAGGTTAGGTTAGGTTAGGTTAGGTTAGGTTAGGTTAGGTTAGGTTAGGTTAGGTTAGGTTAGGTTAGGTTAGGTTAGGTTAGGTTAGGTTAGGTTAGGTTAGGTTAGGTTAGGTTAGGTTAGGTTAGGTTAGGTTAGGTTAGGTTAGGTTTTTTTTTTTTTTTTGTAAACTATATTTTCCGAATTTGTGATATTGGTTTGAAAGATGTTTGAAATTGAGATATAGTATGTTAGGCAATTCAAGTAGATCGATACAGGGCGTAGTACCAATTTTTTTTATAGAGTTTTTCACCCATCGGAACCGAAAATCCATTTCCGTGCATTTCGGTTGGCCCTCAGGGTGAAGAGAGAGAAGAAGGGTAGAGGACGGATTTTTAAAAGAAAGGAAAGATAGAGTTTAGGAAAGACAGGAAAGGAAGGAAGTGATAGAAATGAGTGATGTTTAGTTTATCCGAAAAGTTGTAAGTTGCTGACTTATAAGGAAATGTTTAGACAACTAGGATATAAAAAATATCGATGAACAAATGAGGTGGATCGAATGAGAAGACAAAGGTTTGTTGATCGAATAAGAACACAATTGTTAGTTGATTATGGCATGTAGAAATTCAGAAAATTTTAATTGATTGAAGTTGACTTTGAGCTTTAAGAATGCGTTTTTGATAATACTAAAAGGGAATCGGAAAAAGAACTATTGCTGTGCTGTTGTGCCATAATTAATCTTGTTAAGGATTCGGTTCCTCATACTTTGGACTCTGGGACATATGGTGGAGAATATTGAGTGGTCAGTTCCGCGGCTTAGTTTAAATTTGGCATTATAGCTGGTGCAATTGGAACAGGATGGTTTTTTCGCCTTAGAATCGCAATGGGGTTCGTCGTGTCCAGTCCTGCCGCAGTGGGCGCAGATTTGGGTGGCGGAGCATCTAGTGTGCGTGTGGCCAAACTGCGCGCACTTGCGGCACTGGACAAATGGAGAGAACTCTTCCAAATGCACCTTCTGATACCCGGTGCGCAGACGTGGGAGGAGTTTGATGTTCTGCCAAGTTTCTGGGGAAACCGACAGAACGGCATTATACAGGTTGGGGTTGCGGTTGTTTTGTAAGAAAAGGAGCTTGAGATCGCTGTCGCGGCGGGCTTCCCGGAGCTCATCATTGTCCTCCACGAGGGTGTCAACAAGAGACTCACGAGGCAGGTTCTTGCTGACACCCTTGAGGATGATGGTTAGGTTAGGTTAGGTTAGGTTAGGTTAGGTTAGGTTAGGTTAGGTTAGGTTAGGTTAGGTTAGGTTAGGTTAGGTTAGGTTAGGTTAGGTTAGGTTAGGTTAGGTTAGGTTAGGTTAGGTTAGGTTAGGTTAGGTTAGGTTAGGTTAGGTTAGGTTAGGTTAGGTTAGGTTAGGTTAGGTTAGGTTAGGTTAGGTTAGGTTAGGTTAGGTTAGGTTAGGTTAGGTTAGGTTAGGTTAGGTTAGGTTAGGTTAGGTTAGGTTAGGTTAGGTTAGGTTAGGTTAGGTTAGGTTAGGTTAGGTTAGGTTAGGTTAGGTTAGGTTAGGTTAGGTTAGGTTAGGTTAGGTTAGGTTAGGTTAGGTTAGGTTAGGTTAGGTTAGGTTAGGTTAGGTTAGGTTAGGTTAGGTTAGGTTAGGTTAGGTTAGGTTAGGTTAGGTTAGGTTAGGTTAGGTTAGGTTAGGTTAGGTTAGGTTAGGTTAGGTTAGGTTAGGTTAGGTTAGGTTAGGTTAGGTTAGGTTAGGTTAGGTTAGGTTAGGTTAGGTTAGGTTAGGTTAGGTTAGGTTAGGTTAGGTTAGGTTAGGTTAGGTTAGGTTAGGTTAGGTTAGGTTAGGTTAGGTTAGGTTAGGTTAGGTTAGGTTAGGTTAGGTTAGGTTAGGTTAGGTTAGGTTAGGTTAGGTTAGGTTAGGTTAGGTTAGGTTAGGTTAGGTTAGGTTAGGTTAGGTTAGGTTAGGTTAGGTTAGGTTAGGTTAGGTTAGGTTAGGTTAGGTTAGGTTAGGTTAGGTTAGGTTAGGTTAGGTTAGGTTAGGTTAGGTTAGGTTAGGTTAGGTTAGGTTAGGTTAGGTTAGGTTAGGTTAGGTTAGGTTAGGTTAGGTTAGGTTAGGTTAGGTTAGGTTAGGTTAGGTTAGGTTAGGTTAGGTTAGGTTAGGTTAGGTTAGGTTAGGTTAGGTTAGGTTAGGTTAGGTTAGGTTAGGTTAGGTTAGGTTAGGTTAGGTTAGGTTAGGTTGACGTTTTTCGGAGGGCACTTTAGTAGCGATATATGTGATTTTTGGATGGTAGGTGTTGGAATTTTTACTCTCTCATCTGCCACCAAAAATTCCCATATCGTGCGAGTACTTTTTGCGAAAAAAATTATTTTCTGTTTTGGATAAGTCGTCCGAGTAGAGGTAGCAGTGGTAAGCCGGGACGTCCAGGTAGTTTCCGCAGTGGTTCCGGAGATCGGATTTTCCTTTGGAAAAGTCGATATCCGGGCCGCGCGCCTTGGGTGGTTTCGGCCCCTGCTCGGATTGGCAGCAACTTGGCATTATTTCGGACTGATTCTTCTTTTAACACGACGACTTTGGCTATTCACATTGACTTTTGCTGATTCTTCTTTGACTGTTCTGGCTTGCTTTGGATATTGTTTTGATTGCACTTACGACGACTTGGCTTGCCTTTGGACTTTGATTTATCTTGGTGGTGCTCGAGCGATCGGCGCCACCAAACTGATTGGTTTTGGTAATTTTATTACCGTTCTATGACTTGTTCCCATGGAACTTGACATGTACGGGGACGAAGTTAACCTCTCTGACGGGGATTCAAGCTCGGACTCTCCCGGGTTGTGGGAGGATGTCGAAGAGGTCAAAGAGATGAACCTCGACAAGGAGGAAGCCTTACCGGCTTCAAGAAAACGTCCGTTGGTGGGTTCACTCGTTGAATCTAGTGGGTCTGAGGACGAAGACGTGCCTTACTCGGCAACTAGCAAGGCTGGACTAAGTAACACCGGGAGGAGGGGTAAAGCCTATGGTTCCGGTAAGTTTATTGGACACGCCGACATGCGCAAACGCAATTCACAGGAAGGCCGCGAGCAGGACGAGCTGGAGGAAATAGAGAGAGACTTTGTTAAGGGAAAGGCTCGAGAGGAAGAAAGAAAAGTGGCGGAAGCTACGGCCGGACTGGGACTTGAAAAAGGAAAAAAGAGCAAGAAAAGGGGCAAAGGAAAAGGAAAGGAGAGCGGAAAAGATCAGGATCCGGATCGCCCTCGATCTCCGGGTGTCTCCCAGGAAAGAGATGAGTCTCTCGTGGACTCAGCCTTCTCTAAATCTTCGGGCAGGTCCTCTGTTCGAATACAACAGGAAGTGGAGCGTTGCACCCAGAAGCTCCTGAATGTCGTCTCTCAATCGGGGAACCTAAAGAGAGAATTTAAAAATGATGTAAAGGAAGCGGCGGAAGGCATCAAAGCAGTGGTCACCGAGTTGATTGGTCTTTCGTCCACTGAGGAAACTCGTCGCCTCAAGGCTGACAACAAAAGACTGGAGGAGAACGTCAACGTCCTCAAGTCTGAGCTGCTCGCACTTAAGCGGGCATTCGAGGAAAAGTGTCTTCAGGAGGCACAACGCAAACGGGCGACTCCTAGGAATCCAGATCCGGAAGTTGGGCAGGACACTAACCCCTCGCCTCAAATGCCTGCATCCACCAACCCAGACCTTCCAGAATGGGTGGTAATCCTCGAGAGGTCCCTCATGACCAGGTTCGCAAATATGCTTAACGCAAAAATTGCGGGCCTGGAAATGCGACTGCCACCGGCACCTGTTCTGCGCCCCCCGCTTGCGGGAGACCAAAAGAGGGCAGCAGCGGCTGCCGCACAGAAGGCGAATACTGTACCGCAGGCGAAAACTGCGCCGCAGCCAAGCCCAGTCTCGGGTGAGGGCCAGTCCAGGCCATCCTATGCGGCAGCAGCGGCCACGGTGGAGCCTGCCTGGATGACGATGGGCAGAAATGGCCGTCCCGTTAAACCCAACGCAGTCGTTGGTCAATCTGCTTTGGTCGCTGACCATGCTAAGACCCCGAAGACGGCAAAGCCGCAGCCCGCCAAGCCGGCAGCGCCTAAGAAACCTAAGTTGACGCCGCCAAGGTCGACAGCGGTAATTATCTCAATCTCCCCCGAGCAGAAGGAGAAAGGGGCAACTTATGCCGATACAATTGCAAAGGCAAAAAAGGCCATCAATATTGTGGACATGGGCATCGAAGGGATGAAGATCAAGGTATCGGCAACAGGATCCCGAGTGTTCGAGATCCCTGGGGCTTCGAGTGGAGATAAGGCAGATCTCCTGGCTGCCAAGCTCAGGGAGACTCTGGGAGAGTCGGCCAAGGTCTCGAGGCCTGTGAAGACTGCGGACATGCGTGTCTCCGGGCTCGATGACTCTGTCACTGCAGAAGAGCTTCGCTCAGCGGTAGCCAGCGCAGGGGGATGCCCTCCCGAACATGTCCGCGTTGGACCAATTAGGAATGGCCCTGGAGGTCTCGGCTCGGCACTTGTTAAATGCCCCATTGTCGCAGCCAAGGTCCTGTCTGAGGCAGGGCGCGTAATGGTCGGATGGGTGTCGGCACCCATTAAGGCACTGGAGAATCTTCCGCTCCGGTGTTTTAAATGTATGACCCCAGGGCACACTCGAACACTGTGTCAGTGTAAGACGGACCGTAGCGACACATGTTATCGCTGTGGAAAGACGGGACATATGTCGTATGATTGCCATGATGAGCCGAATTGCGCTGTTTGTAAGGCGGCCAAACTGCCGGCCAATCATATAATGGGGGGAAACAAATGTCGTCCCCCTGCGGTGAGGGTGAGAATCCCCCCTACGGCTGGGGCTCCGGCGCGGCAACCGACAAGTTCGACGGCCCAAAAGGAGGTTAAGGAGGTTGAGCACATGTCTTCTTAATGTCTAGACACCTTAACCTCCTACAGGGAAACTTAAACCACTCTGCTGCTGCGCAGGATCTTTTCCTACAGCACGTAGCAGAGTCGGGCATCAACCTTGCCGTAGTTGCGGAGCCGTACTCGGTTCCTCAGCGCCCTAACTGGGCGGGCGCCGCCGACAATTCTGTCGCCATAGTGGCCCCCTATTCTGCTGCCTACTCCCCTCCCCTCTCGGTTAAAGAGAGGGGACCGGGCTATGTGGCGGCCACTTGGGGAGAGCTGACCCTAGTTGGGGTCTACTTCTCCCCCAACCGGGGCATAGCAGAGCTAGCGCAGTGGCTCAATGGGTTGAGTGGCGTGGTGGGGCGACTTGCTCCGGCACAGCTCTTGGTCATGGGGGATTTCAACGCCCACCACACGGCATGGGGCGAGCGCAGAGACACCCCAAAGGGCGTCGAGGTCCTTGAGTGGGCGGTAGCAGCGGGGCTCGTACTCTGCAACCGGGGCCGGGAATTCACCTGCGTCAGGGGTGACGGTGGGTCTATTGTTGATTTAACGTTCGCCACCCCGGCGCTGGCGACAAGGGTGCAGGACTGGCACGTCCTCAAAGACGTGCTCACCCTCTCGGATCACGACCACATTCACCTTAAGGTCGTGACCGCCTCGGACGGGAACCGCCCACTTCGCCCTGGGGAGTCACAGCGCTGCTTCCCTCGATGGGCAATCACAAAGCTGGACCGGGAGCTGGCGGAGGAGGCAGCGTTGGTCGAGGCCTGGAACCTTGAGGGGAACCATGTCGAGGAAGAGGGAGTGGAAGAGTATGCCAGGCGGCTGACTGCCTCCCTGACGGTAGTCTGCGACGCAGCCATGCCGAGGGTAAGGGGCCTCCCTAATAAGCAAAGGGTGTATTGGTGGACGGAGGAGATTGCTTCCCTCAGAGCTGACTGCCTGGAGGCCAGAAGGGCCTATCAGCGCTCACGCCGTAGGGCAAGCCATGACACTGAGGAGGAACTCCATCTCCGTCGCACCTTAGAGGAGGCGAAGCAGGCCCTTACGGAGGCCATATGCAGGTCAAAGTCCGCCTCCTGGGAGGAGTTCCTGGAGGATCTGGACCGGGACCCGTGGGGGCGCCCGTATCGTATGGTGAGGAGTAAGCTCCGAAATCAGGCGCCCCCCACCGAGTCCATGGAGCAGGAGCTCCTGATGCGTGTGGTAGAGGGCCTATTTCCTGCGTCGCCTCCGTCGGTGCCCCCAGTTGTGGGTCCGACGCCCGATGAGCCGGATCCGGCAAGAGGTTTCTCCCCCGTCACGGAGGAGGAGCTGCAGTACGTAACTGAACGCCTCAAGTCCAAAAAGAAGGCGCCTGGACCAGATGGAATCCCAGGGAGGGTCTTGCCTGGTGCCCTAAAACACCTGGGCGAGTACATTAGGGCGTTGTTTACCGCTTGCCTTAAAACGGGGCGGTTCCCCAGGGCGTGGAAAAGGGGGAGACTCTGCCTCCTCAGAAAGGACGACCGCCCGCCGGACTCTCCGTCGTCGTACCGGCCCATCGTTCTGCTGGACGAGCTCGGCAAGATGCTTGAGCGCATCATTGCCGACCGAATCGTCCAGCATCTGGGCTCGGTGGGGCCGGATCTGTCGGATCGCCAGTTCGGCTTTAGGAGGCAGAGGTCCACCATTGACGCCCTGCTCGCCCTCAAGGAGCTGACGCAGGCGGCAGTAAGCCGGGGGCAGAGAGTTGTCGCAGTATCTTTAGACATAAAGAATGCGTTCAACTCTCTGCCGTATAGTGTCGTACGAGACGCGCTCAGGTATCATGGAGTACCTCCTTACCTGGCACGTCTAATAGACAATTACCTAAAGGATAGGGAGATTGTATTCCTCGCCCCAGATGGGCAACTGAAGATCCGCCGGATGGAGTGCGGTGTTCCACAGGGGTCGGTCCTTGGGCCGCTCTTGTGGAACCTGGGCTATGATTGGGCGCTCCGTGGCGCTCTCCCCCCTCGGATGGATGTCATCTGTTACGCAGATGACACACTCATCACCGCCCGAGGGGAGGACTTTGCGGAGGCAAGACGCCTGGCTAGAGTTGGGGCAGAATTTGTTATAGGTCGTATTCGGGCCCTGGGCCTTGAAGTAGCGGTGGCCAAAACCCAGGCCATCCTCTTTCATGGGCCTAGGCAGGGGGCTCCACCAGGAGCGGACATGACTATCGACGGGGTGGTGGTAAAGCTGCGTCCGACGATGAAATACCTGGGGCTAGTGCTGGACGGGCGCTGGAAGTTTGAAGCCCATTTCCAGCAGCTGGCTCCCAGACTGGTGGGCGCAGCGGCCGCACTTGGGCGATTGCTGCCCAATGTGGGCGGGCCCAATAAAAGCTGCAGGAGGTTGTACGCGGGGGTCATCCGTAGCATGGCGATGTACGGGGCCCCCGTGTGGGTGGACTCTCTAGGTGAGAGAAACAAAGCCGCCCTTCGGCGGCCACAGCGTGTCGTAGCCTCCCGTATGATCAGGGGCTACCGCACTGTATCGGGGACGGCTGCCTGTGTCTTGGCCGGTACGCCACCATGGGAGCTGGAAGCCCAGATGCTCTCGGAGGTGTATCGGCAAAGAAAGGAGGAAAGGGCGAGGGGGGACCGCCTCGCCCCCGAGGAAAGAGTAAGCGCACGGCGTGTAGCGGAAGAACGGTGCGTTGAAGAGTGGGAGCGTCAGCTGGCGGCTTCCACGTACGGAAAGAGGACGGTGGAGGCAATACGCCCCATCCTGAAAGAGTGGAGGGAGAGAGCGCATGGCGCTATAACGTACAGGCTGGCACAGGTGCTTTCCGGACACGGGTGCTTCGGGAGGTACCTGTGCCAGATACAACGGGAGGAGTCCCAGGTGTGCCACCATTGTGGTGCACCGCAGGACACAGCACGCCACACCGTCGAGGAGTGTCCGGCATGGGCGGTACAGCGCCAGGAGTTGGTTGCTGCGGTTGGGCCCGATCTCTCGCTTCCCAGCATCACAGTTGCGATGCTGCGAGGCGAGGGGGAATGGCAGGCCGTGGTCTCCTTCTGTGAGGACGTCATCTCGCAGAAGGAGACAGCGGAGAGGGTTCGCGAGGCGGACGTCGCAGCGAGCCAACTCCGACGTGCGCGGCGGGGGAGAATGAGACGCCAACGTGCGCGACTCGTTCTCCCCTAGCCGCAAGGGGGGGTGCAGTAAGGCCCTCTGCCCCCCATAAGGTGGAACCCTAACGGGCCACCATCCCCGGGTCACGTGGTGCATGCAACCGCGATCCCACAGACCCGGCGGATAGGCGCAGGTCTTCGAGAGGAGTTTAGTTGGTAGTGGTGCATTCTCCCGTCCCCCCATCTGGCCCGCCCACCATGAGTGGGTAGCCTTATGGGAGGCCGGGAAAATGCTTCCTCCCCCTGTCACTAGGGCAGGGGTTAGAACCACCCAGCCCTGACGTGAAGCCTATTAGGCTTGGCGGGAGGGCTGGGCGCGGCGAGGAACATGTCCCGGGTAATAACCTGGGGGGTGACCGACCCCAACATGCCGTTTGGTATGCGTAAAGATTGCATTCTCCTCTTGATACAAAAAAAAAAAAAAAAAAAAAAAAAAAAAGGTTAGGTTAGGTTAGGTTAGGTTAGGTTAGGTTAGGTTAGGTTAGGTTAGGTTAGGTTAGGTTAGGTTAGGTTAGGTTAGGTTAGGTTAGGTTAGGTTAGGTTAGGTTAGGTTAGGTTAGGTTAGGTTAGGTTAGGTTAGGTTAGGTTAGGTTAGGTTAGGTTAGGTTAGGTTAGGTTAGGTTAGGTTAGGTTAGGTTAGGTTAGGTTAGGTTAGGTTAGGTTAGGTTAGGTTAGGTTAGGTTAGGTTAGGTTAGGTTTTTTTTTTTTTTTTTTTTGGTAAATTGTAGATATTTACGATTCTTCAATTTACACGCGGCGCTATTGGTATACGCGTTGTGTAAACTGCAATGTGCAGTGTCTGTTTACGGTTAGAAATTGATGGGTTTGTTAGTGTTAGTGAAATTGTATGGGATTTTGTTAAAGTATATATATGTATATAAAATATATTTAAGGTGAAGTTCATTTTGAGCCATAATCGATTTTTTCGGTGAGCCTCATCTTATGTGCGTTCCTGACTGGGCAGTTGTTCGAGGTGGCTGCATGGTTGGTGTTAGTAGTCTCTTTGGTTTTTTGATTGTGCACTAGGCAGTTTAGACACTTGACGACAGAAGTGTTATCTTTTTTGGGACAATTTTTGTAGACATGACCCTCGAGGGAGCAGTGACTACAAAATTTAGTTTTGTTTGGGCATTTGGTTCGTGTATGTCCGAATTTGAGGCATTCGAAACATTGCAACAGAGGTGAGTGTTCCGCTACATGTATTTTGTGATGGTCAATGTTGAGTCTTTCTGAGTTTATAGCGGCATGCCAGACCTGGGGGGATGCCTTAAAGACATAATTGTATAAGTTGGGATTTCGATTGTTGAGGGTGATACATGGTGTGAGGTTGGCGTTGATTGTGGACATGGAGTTTTTGAGAGCTTCGTTTTGGTGAATGATTATGTCCGGTATTTCCTCTGCAGGGATGGTTCTGGGGATGCCTTTTAGTACAAACATCGGTAGAAGCTTTTTCGCGACTTCCGCATCGACGTCTGGGTTGGTTTCTAAGCGTTTGAGAGTTTCCTGGCATTGGTCAGTGTTGTCAAACTCAACTTTTATTTTGTTGTTGGTGATGGCTTGGCATTTCGAGGGAGCATATGTGACATTTCTAAATGAAATGCTTTTCTGCCATTTGGTAATGGCTTCTTGTTTGGAATTTGCAGAAGGCACGGTAATTATGATTGAAGGGTTAGTAGTTTTATTGTTAGAATCTTGTGTGAGGGTAGAATTATTATTTTTTGTGAAGGTTTTAGTTACGGCGGCGTAGGATTTGCTTGTAGAGGTTGTATTAGGTGAGGATAGTTCCTTTTTTAGTAGATCAAATTCTGCTTTGACACAGTTAGTTACTTCTGTTTTGATGCATGAGGCTATTTCGTTTTTCAAGTTGAAATTGAGAGTGGGTTCAGTTTCTGTTTCTGTTGGTGTGGAGTTTGTAACAATGGAAAGATGTTTGGCATGATGTATGATGGTGTTAGCAAGCGCTATTATAGCGTCTTTGCTTCTTTTAGTGACACTTTTACCTAGGTTTATGTGCTTAATGATGTTCTCCGAAGCTTGCAGAACTACTTCGGTTGGGGTGCATGCAAAGTTGATTGGTTCTATTAGAGCTTCAGGTTCTGCCAAGACGGTTGGTTTGGTTAGTTCAGGCACCGCAAGATTAATAACAGAGCCGGTGGGGGACACAAAAGGAGGTGATGGGCTTGGAACGGGATCAGGTTGGGAGGGAGGTGCTTTGGTTGGTGAGCTCTTGGAGGACATTCTCCTCCAGCTCATGGCACTAGAAGTAGCCACAGTCGCAGCTGCGGCGTTGCGTTTTGAGGTGCGTTTCATGTTTAATTGTGATCAGCCGAATTTTGGAAATTTTGTACGTTATAATTAAAATTAAACATGGAGCGGGTGAAACCCGCTGATAAGAAGGTTTTTAGCTATTAACTGCTTCTCGGACGCGCAAATTATAGAAAATATCAAGGAAAAGGTTGAAAAGTTAGGTTAGGGTTAGGTTACAGGTTAGGTTAGGTGATAATTTAGAGACTATTGTAGCTATTCGCGTGATTTAAAATGATATGGGTGGTGCTTGGCGAGTTTAACAATAAACAGAAAGAAAAGTGCTGAAAAATGCAGTATTAAATTATTTATTAATAAAATAAATTTGAGAAAATTAAAAATTTAAAAGTGCTTTAAAATATCTAACAAACTCGCTAGAGACGTGTTTGATATTTCAAAACAAGCGCTTTACAAAGTTCTATTTGAATTATAAAGCAAAACTATAATCAAAGAAAGGTTATGGAAGATATTAAAGAAAGAGTGACCTAGGTTAGGTTAGGTTTAGAAGAAAATTATAATTGTCGGTTAAAAATACAATGTTCGGGTTAAAGTTATGTTCTATATATATAAAGGTGGACAATAGCTAGATCTATGTTTTAATCAAAACAGAATTGAAAAAGAATGAAGGGATCAAAAGTTATAACGTTTGCTAATAATTAAATTTTATGACCAAAATTAATGTAAAATTGAAAATTTCAAACTCAAATTATGAGAAAACTATAAGATATAGAATAAATATTTCTATATAAAAAAGACGTAGAATAGTAAGGAGAATAATTAGAGATATCAATAATAAAAATCCGTCAGAACGGAAAAAAGTTATTAAGAGTTTTTGAGTGAAAATAAAGAATTTTTGATAAAAATATTGAAAAAACAGGAATTATTCGATCAAATCTTAAGTTAGGTGGTTAGCTGATTAATCAAAATATGCCTTAAGGGCTACTGAATCTAAATCTGAAAACTAAATTACAAAATGTCAAATGGAGAAAAAGTTATGAATTTTTTAAATATTTTTTAGTTTGAAAAAGTTTACCTTAGGGGCAGATTTTAACACTGGTTTAGTACAAAAGACATCAACGCGCTATCGCAAAAATGAAATTTTGTACTAAGTCAGGTTTTTGATGTATGGGAATATATAAAATAATTAATTGCGAAAAATCTATAAGAGATAGGTCCACCGAGCAAAAAGTGGGAGGTTAAGAAAAATGCAAGAGATATTTAGGAATTTTTGGGTAAGCTTATGAGAAGTCTAGGAGTTTCGGTTAGGTTGGTTAGGTTAGGTTAGGTTAGGTTAGGTTAGGTTAGGTTAGGTTAGGTTAGGTTAGGTTAGGTTAGGTTAGGTTAGGTTAGGTTAGGTTAGGTTAGGTTAGGTTAGGTTAGGTTAGGTTAGGTTAGGTTAGGTTAGGTTAGGTTAGGTTAGGTTAGGTTAGGTTAGGTTAGGTTAGGTTAGGTTAGGTTAGGTTAGGTTAGGTTAGGTTAGGTTAGGTTAGGTTAGGTTAGGTTAGGTTAGGTTAGGTTAGGTTAGGTTAGGTTAGGTTAGGTTAGGTTAGGTTAGGTTAGGTTAGGTTAGGTTAGGTTAGGTTAGGTTAGGTTAGGTTAGGTTAGGTTAGGTTAGGTTAGGTTAGGTTAGGTTAGGTTAGGTTAGGTTAGGTTAGGTTAGGTTAGGTTAGGTTAGGTTAGGTTAGGTTAGGTTAGGTTAGGTTAGGTTAGGTTAGGTTAGGTTAGGTTAGGTTAGGTTAGGTTAGGTTAGGTTAGGTTAGGTTAGGTTAGGTTAGGTTAGGTTAGGTTAGGTTAGGTTAGGTTAGGTTAGGTTAGGTTAGGTTAGGTTAGGTTAGGTTAGGTTAGGTTAGGTTAGGTTAGGTTAGGTTAGGTTAGGTTAGGTTAGGTTAGGTTAGGTTAGGTTAGGTTAGGTTAGGTTAGGTTAGGTTAGGTTAGGTTAGGTTAGGTTAGGTTAGGTTAGGTTAGGTTAGGTTAGGTTAGGTTAGGTTAGGTTAGGTTAGGTTAGGTTAGGTTAGGTTAGGTTAGGTTAGGTTAGGTTAGGTTAGGTTAGGTTAGGTTAGGTTAGGTTAGGTTAGGTTAGGTTAGGTTAGGTTAGGTTAGGTTAGGTTAGGTTAGGTTAGGTTAGGTTAGGTTAGGTTAGGTTAGGTTAGGTTAGGTTAGGTTAGGTTAGGTTAGGTTAGGTTAGGTTAGGTTAGGTTAGGTTAGGTTAGGTTAGGTTAGGTTAGGTTAGGTTAGGTT
>OY750777.1:0-5000 GCA_963556745.1 Catoptria pinella | reverse complement strand
TCCCCAGGTAGCTCGTGCCGCTCTGCAGATCCCTTTATATATCTCAATAGATTTCTTACAAATATATGCAATGTGCTGGTTGAATAGCAATTTATTATCTACCTGGACTCCTAGTATTTTCATGGCCTCTACCAGCTCGATGTCTATTCCCCCCATCTCCAGGCGGGGCGTGTCGAATTTCAGCTTGCGGGTAATTACCATTGCCTTGGTTTTGTGTGGCGCAAAGTTTAGCTTATTCGACACACCCCACTTCTGGACCAGGGAGAGAGCAGCGTTGGCCTTACCCTCTATCTCATTGGTCGTGTTGCCCTCAATTATCAATACTATGTCATCTGCGAAGGCTTGACAGTAGACGTTGGCAGCGGTGAGTTGGTCAAGCAGGGGATCCAAAATTATATTCCAAAACAAGGGTCCGCCAATGGAACCTTGGACGCAACCCTTGTTTGTATTTCTACTATGTTCTTCCCCTGCGTATCTCACCGTTACCTTCCTATCACTGAGATAGCTGTCCACCAGCCTTCGCAGATTCCATGGGCACTTTTTTTCCTTTAACTGACATATTATCTGCGGCCACCACGCATTATCGAAGGCCCCCTCTATGTCCAGCGAGATCAAGGTCATAATCTTCTTCTCGTCCAGATTATGTTTGATCCGCTGAATCATGTCATAGAGGGCATCTTCGGTACTGCGCTGTGGCACAAACCCGTACTGGCAGGGGTTTAGTTCGGGCAACACGTACCACTTTATTCTTCTTAACAAAAGTTTTTCCAAAATTTTCCCTAATATAGCTAGAAGTCCTATTGGCCTGTACGATTTGGGGTGCGTATAGTCATCCTTGTTCGGTTTCCTGAGAAGGATTATTGTGGCAATCTTCCAGGGCTTAGGGAAGTGTGCTAGCTCGAGACACTTGTTATATATAGCCAGGGACAAAGGTACGTCCGTTGTAATGGCCGCTGCGCATATGTCGGCGGTGAAGCCATCATTACCCGGAGCCTTTTTGGGGTTGAACGATCCCAATGCGTGCAGAAGCTCAGCCTCCACGAATGGAGGGTCTGCAAGTTCATCTTGGTTACCCTCATTCGCTTTGGCTGCTCTTCTCCTCACCTCTCTGTGGTCTTCGTTCTCCCCCAAATCGGTATCTTCCGGGTAAAAACTCTCCGCCATGATGCGCACAGATTCCTTTGGGCTGGTGTTAATGCCGTCCCTGGCTATGGGCAGATCCTCGTAGCTCCTTTTGGTCTTCCCTATCACCCGGTAAATTCCATCCCACATCGTTTCCCGTTCCTGTTTGCCACAAAAATCCTTCCAGCTATCTATCCTTGCCTTGTTCATCGCTTCTTCATATTTTAATTTGGATGCCACGTACTGCTCTACCACCCATTCCTTGCGGCTTGGTGCCGCGTAGTCTATGCTTTTTTTCTTCCTATTCTTTTCCTTCTTCATTTCTTCCAGTTCCTCGGACCACCATGGCAGTTTCACTTCTCTTTTAGCTTTCTTCTTTTTTAGCTTATTTTCACATACTATTTCTATAATTTTGATATAAGTCCCAATTTTCTCTTCCAATTCCTCTACGTTATTAATCTTATCTATTACCTCTTTATTTAGTTCGTGTTTTTGAAATTCTGATTTACACTCATTTTTGAAACTGTGCCAATCTACTTTTTTTGTTTGGTATTTCCTTGTAGTTCTTGTGTTTGTTACTTCTTTAATTTTCCCTAATTTAATCTTGAATTTAATCGCATTGTGGTCCGAGGTAGTGAAATTTGTGTCCACCTTCCAATCAGTTACATCGCCTAGCAGATCCTCCGAGCAGCACGTGACGTCCACCGAACTCTTGTACCTACGACCTCCTCGCCAGGTGTCAAAAGTTGGGGTGTCCCCTTCGTTTAATATATTTAAACCCAGCTCGTTAAAAGTTCCCACTAATTCCGCACCCCTATCGTCGCTTTTTACGCTACCCCACCATTCACTCCAAGCGTTCGCGTCCCCTCCTATTATTAATTTCCTGCAGTTTAGTTCCTTTATCATCTTCCTCAGGAGCCCAACATAGGGTTCGATGTCTATATCGGGTTCAAAGTAATGCGAGATGACGCCGATCGTCCAGTCCGCTGTCGTCAGTTTAGCCGCTACTAGGTTAGTTGTTGTGAGGTTGGGATATTGCAGCACTTTGATATTGTTGTCGCAGATGATTATAGCGGCTTTATTGCTTTTCCCAACCTCGTATGCAGCCTGGACAATCCGCGCTCCCGCAACATCTCCCATCACACCTTTGTTCCCTATATAAGGCTCCTGAAGAAGAGCGAAGCTGTCTTTCCTTTTCCCTATCTCTACCAGTGCTTCTGACGTCGCGTTCCTACTGCGTTGGAGGTTGGCCTGTATGACCGAACATGTTTGATTACTGGTTGTTGCCGGTGCCAGAACTTTAGCAATAAGCTACTTTCGCCCGAGCCAATTTATCCCACTTTACTCTAATCGGGCACACTGAATTAAAAGTGTTGTGTGCCTTGTCTTCAAAATTGGCTTTTTTGCAATTTATACAGCTGGGGGGACTTTGTTTCGCCGTGCACACATCGTACAAATGGTCTCCCCCGCAGTGGCTACAGCTGTCCAGCCGCTCCTGACAGGCCTGCTTGATGTGGCCATAGCCCAAGCAGCGGGAGCACTGGATCAACGGGGTCTGATCCTCCACTCTTGAGATACCCCATTGTAGCTGAATAGACCCCGCCTCTGTCAGCTGCTGCCATATCGCGGGGGACACTTTCACGACCACATGTGCCACGTGTGGATTCCTCGTGCGCTTTTCGTATATCGCCTCTATCTGTTCTTTTATTTCCTTGCTCTTTTCCAATGTATTTCCAACTCTTCTCCTAATTGCCTCCACGACTTGTTCCTTCTTCTTGTCCCCCCGTACGAATTTCACCACTACTAATGGGTTCTTGTTCTTTGCCCTTTCTGTCGTTAGTGTTTTTTCCTTTCTCAGTTTCTCTTGTAGTTTCTCCACTTCTTTTTCACTCTCACACCCTATTATAACTTTCTGATCTTTGGCCTTCCTCACCTTTTGGACTTTGATCCACTCCCCATCCCCGTTTTGATCAGCCGTCTTCCTGACAGCTTCCATGACTTGGTCGCTGGTCAGGGTCGCGTCGGTTGACGCTACGATGAGGGAGTGGAGTGTTTTTGGCGGTGCCCTTTGCCGTCCTTCTGCGACGTTGGCATATGTTGCCTTCTGTGGCTTTTCCATTTCTTTTACTTCTATTTCTATCTTCCCTATTTTCTTTGCTATTTCCTTTATGCCTTCTTCTAGTACTATTGCGCGTGTCTCGGTTCCCTGTCTCATTTCCATTAGTAGTGAGTGTATGTCCTCCAACCTTCTCCCTGTCTTTTCTTCAAATCCACTGTTGACCTTCTGTATTTTATTCTGTTCCTTATCTGTTCTTCCCTTTTCTTCTGCCTTTAGCCTTTCTGCCAGTTCAGCCGTCATAGCGACTAGGTCACTCGTCTCCTTCTGTATGGTGATTTTGTCGTCCTTCGTCACCGATTTGTGGGTTGCAGTTGTTTCCAGGGTCTTATTTACTCTTGCCTTTGCCCTCTTGGCGTGCTCTAATATATCCTCCGTTTTCATGTTTGGGAGAAGGTGGGTGAGCTCCAGTTCTGGTTTTGCCGGTTTTGGCATTGTCGGCGATTGGTACACTACAACATCCTCCCTACTATTTATCTTTTTTGTTTGCGTTTTCGACATCTTTGGAGGGGACGGACGACGGTACGTAGGACTGACTTAAAACAACACGTTAAATAAATTTGTAAAGGTTGTAAAAATTAATAGTAAACAATAAATAAAAGACACTAAAATAAATTTGTATAAGTTGTAAACACAGAAAAATTGGACGGACAACAGATTAAAATGGTTTGTATAAGTTGTAAAGATGGACAGCACTATAATAAATTAACACGAATCTACCTAAATTTGACTAGTATTAAGATTAAAATATAAATTGAATAATGACTAGATTAATTTGTATACTAAAATAAATAAAATTGACTAAAATTGAATTGAATTAAAATGAAATTGAAATAAAATTGAACAAATAGAATTAAAATAAAATAAAATTGAATTAAAATTGAATAAAATTGAATTAAAATTGAATAAAATTGAATTAAAATTGAATAAAATAAAATAGAATTAAGTTATAATGAATGAAATTTGACTAGTTTTTATTTAGTTAATTATTAGCTAGAGCGGCAGATTCTGGGTGTTTGATCTATTGAGTGCTGATGTGTGTTAGTGTACGTGTGTGTCGTTGTGTGTGTGAGGGTGTGTGTATCTGTTGTCAACGGTGAGCAAAGACCCCGGGGAGCAGTTTGTCAATCGTGATTAAAACCTAACGTCCTGTTCTCAATAGAGGTACCAGGTGTCTTAACTGATTTAGATATTTGTACAAGTTGTATAAGTCTTAAAAATAGTGCCTGTCCTCAATAGAGGCACAGGTGTCCTAAGCTAAGTTAAAAAGTTTCCAATGAAATAAGATCCAAAATTGTCCTATAGCTAATGCCTGTCCTCAAAAGAGGCACAGGAGTCCTTAAACCTAAATTTAAAATTCAGTGAATAAATTCTGTGATATATAGAATAAAATTTAAAATTAAAATATAAATAAGGTTATTATCGATTTAAACTGTGACAATTATTTTATGTCAGCAAGGGTCCTAAAAACTAAGCCTGACCTCAAAAAAGGTTCAGGTGTCAGTGCTTTGGTCAAAACAATTAATTTTAAGTTGTAAAATGCACTAACGGTGTCGATAAAAGTCAGGTTTAAAATCCAAAAATTGTCCTATAAACTAAGCCTGACCTCAAAAGAGGTACAGGGGTCCTTAAACTAACTGATTAAAGTATAATATATTTGGACTTTAAATTAACAACAAAATAAATAAAATAAAATAATAATAAAATTGAAATTATGACAATTATTCTAAATCACAGAAAGTCCTAAAAACTAAGCCTGACC
>OY750776.1:12540000-12541592 GCA_963556745.1 Catoptria pinella | reverse complement strand
CTAACCTAACCTAACCTAACCTAACCTAACCTAACCTAACCTAACCTAACCTAACCTAACCTAACCTAACCTAACCTAACCTAACCTAACCTAACCTAACCTAACCTAACCTAACCTAACCTAACCTAACCTAACCTAACCTAACCTAACCTAACCTAACCTAACCTAACCTAACCTAACCTAACCTAACCTAACCTAACCTAACCTAACCTAACCTAACCTAACCTAACCTAACCTAACCTAACCTAACCTAACCTAACCTAACCTAACCTAACCTAACCTAACCTAACCTAACCTAACCTAACCTAACCTAACCTAACCTAACCTAACCTAACCTAACCTAACCTAACCTAACCTAACCTAACCTAACCTAACCTAACCTAACCTAACCTAACCTAACCTAACCTAACCTAACCTAACCTAACCTAACCTAACCTAACCTAACCTAACCTAACCTAACCTAACCTAACCTAACCTAACCTAACCTAACCTAACCTAACCTAACCTAACCTAACCTAACCTAACCTAACCTAACCTAACCTAACCTAACCTAACCTAACCTAACCTAACCTAACCTAACCTAACCTAACCTAACCTAACCTAACCTAACCTAACCTAACCTAACCTAACCTAACCTAACCTAACCTAACCTAACCTAACCTAACCTAACCTAACCTAACCTAACCTAACCTAACCTAACCTAACCTAACCTAACCTAACCTAACCTAACCTAACCTAACCTAACCTAACCTAACCTAACCTAACCTAACCTAACCTAACCTAACCTAACCTAACCTAACCTAACCTAACCTAACCTAACCTAACCTAACCTAACCTAACCTAACCTAACCTAACCTAACCTAACCTAACCTAACCTAACCTAACCTAACCTAACCTAACCTAACCTAACCTAACCTAACCTAACCTAACCTAACCTAACCTAACCTAACCTAACCTAACCTAACCTAACCTAACCTAACCTAACCTAACCTAACCTAACCTAACCTAACCTAACCTAACCTAACCTAACCTAACCTAACCTAACCTAACCTAACCTAACCTAACCTAACCTAACCTAACCTAACCTAACCTAACCTAACCTAACCTAACCTAACCTAACCTAACCTAACCTAACCTAACCTAACCTAACCTAACCTAACCTAACCTAACCTAACCTAACCTAACCTAACCTAACCTAACCTAACCTAACCTAACCTAACCTAACCTAACCTAACCTAACCTAACCTAACCTAACCTAACCTAACCTAACCTAACCTAACCTAACCTAACCTAACCTAACCTAACCTAACCTAACCTAACCTAACCTAACCTAACCTAACCTAACCTAACCTAACCTAACCTAACCTAACCTAACCTAACCTAACCTAACCTAACCTAACCTAACCTAACCTAACCTAACCTAACCTAACCTAACCTAACCTAACCTAACCTAACCTAACCTAACCTAACCTAACCTAACCTAACCTAACCTAACCTAACCTAACCTAACCTAACCTAACCTAACCTAACCTAACCTAACCTAACCTAACCTAACCTAACCTAACCTAACCTAACCTAACCTAACCTAACCT